>BSBK01014062.1:2500-81498 GCA_027943335.1 Chamaecyparis obtusa
ATCGCTTGGATGACCTTCACATTATAAGTTGTTAGACGGAAAGGAGGGACTAACTAGAATGTGTGTAGGTATCCCCAAATGGAAGGTTTACACCCATCAAGTTGTGCTGCACCTTCAACCTGTAATTTGTATACACCCACATCAAAATATAATTTACCAATATAACAACTAGTAGAAACTTGATGTGAGTGTTCCAAGGTGCTTGCACTACTACTTAAGAGACCTATCTTGTCTCTTCTAGGTACCTAGTCTCCCCTAGGTCTTGATTGGTTTAGGTAATTAACTAATTCACAATCCTAACTCCTCTCCAAGAGTTTTATCCTTTGTGCTTAACCTTAGAAGACTAACACCCTAGTTTTAGTACTCTTCTTCACACTCACTTAGAAGGCTCTAATTGTCAAATCCTCATAAAATTGGTCCATCATTGCAGGGGTGTTCTCCACCTTGAAAAAATGCATAACTTTGTTCATTTGATCCATTCTTGTGGGATCTTCAATCTTGTTTCTACTGGGTTCCATATTTCATATTTTGGAGACCTTAAAACTAGGCTTTCCCTTGTAGCCTTTTCTAGTCACCTTTTTCTATTTCTTACAAAACTTTCCTTAAAACCCTAGAAAACTAAACCCATATTCAGATGCCCATTTGGAAGTTTTAAAACATTCATTAGGTCTTGGGGTTTGATAGGCTTCGTACATAGGGTTCCTATATACTAGGACAAGAAACCTAATAGGCCTAATTTCTAGGACTTAACAGTGACTGTTGCTTAAAACTTGCTCAAACCTTATGCTAAGTGTTTGAAATGACTCCACAACTCATAACATGTTTAGTGATATTGAAATCCTAGCTTGTACTATACCTGTACCATATTGTACCTTTCTACCCTACATGAAACCTTCTTTCTTCCACTGTCAAGCCTCTAACCGGACCTTCCTAGCTCGCCTAGGGCTTGGCATTAAAAATAGTAAACAATCTCATCCAAACTCCTACCTCTATATACACAATGTAGAATGGTCCAACTTTAAGATTCATCCATTTCTTTGAAGTTTCCATGGTTGAATCTTAGGTGGGAGCCATGAATTTACAAATAGTCTCACAGAGACCAGCAGACTGTCCTACACTAAACTATTTTTGCACAACCAAAAGTCTAACTTATATCAACTAAATTTCTAAATGAAAAACTCTTAGAACATAGCAAAGAACACTAATTAGTCACTACATTCAATTTCTCAATCCATTACACATGACTGTCAACACAAAACCTCAAAGTCCTCTCTGAATCATTGTTGTGAAGCTCTATTTTCTAATTCAAACTATTACAATCCAACTAACTTATTGAGATTCGAGTCTTGGCTTACATTAGATTCCATCTCCTTAATTTTAGGGCCTATTGGCTGAGCATCAACTCCTAAACTCTAGGGAATCCAAGGATAGTAAAGTTGCATGCAACATTTGCAATAATTCCAAATGTTGTCATGACAACATTTTTACAACATTTGGCAATTTCCTTTAAGCCATGATCATATTTCTTAGGATCTCTATCCTCATGATATTTTGAGGAACCAACTAACTTAAAGACTCTAAGGCATCATAATAACATCCATTAACAACATTTATGTGCCTAAGACACATTAAAGACTCTATCTCACTATCACCTATTAACACTAGGAAATGAAATAACAACTAACAATGGCTACTTAGTGACCTTAGTCTGAGTGAATAATTCACTTAGCCAACATTTAAAATGACCTTCTAAGGTCTTTGAACAAACTAATCTAACCTCTTGACTTGGCTAGGGTCAAGTACAAGCCAAAAACATTTAAACAATGGAGGCTAGCCTAGGTGCTCCTGCACCATCCTCCCCAAAATAAGAAGTTCAATCCACCCTTGAATTGATTATGATAGGATCAATCCCCATTCTCTTGAACTCTGAGTCCTTGATCCATATTGCATCATCATCACTCTATCCATACCTCTTGATGAGGTATTTCTTATACTCTTTTGTTCTAGTCTTTTTATAGACTCTGGTGTCCAGTATGCTATCTGGTCCTATGACAGTAGTAGTAGGCAATTGAAACTCTTCCACATCACTGATCATTTCATCAAGACTCTATTCTATGTGTGGTTGTGGTCCTTTGTAATGGACTAGGTCTACAACATTGAAGATTGGTGACAGTCCACTATCCTCTGGCAACTCAACCTTGAAGGCATTATCACCATACTTATCCAATATAGGATAGGGTCCTATCCTCCTCATTTGTAGCTTTTGAGGGAATCCCTTATGCAATATTGACTTGTTAATATGCACCATGACTAAGTCTCCAACATTAAACTCAACTGTCCTTCTAGTTTCATCCACCTTAGCTTTTTTTTTCATGGTGTTCTCTGTCAATGTCTTTCTCACTATTTCATATACCTCTTTCATAGCATATGAAAAGTCGTCAGCATAATCACTTTCTTTCACTCCATCATTCAAATCGCTCAACTCATAAACACCTCTAGGATCTAGTCCATACACTATTTCAAATGGACTCTTCACTGTGGATCCATTTATGGTGTCATTGTAGGCATATTCAGCGTACCCAATCAACTGATCCCATTGCTCACCGTACTCCTTAGTCAAACATGTTAGAAGATTTCCAAGGCTTCTATTAACAACCTCAGTCTGACCATCAGTTTGGGGATGGTAGGCTGATCCAAAGGACAAGTTAGTGCCTAACCTTTGCCAAAGAGTCTTCCAAAAATGACTCATAAACTTAATGTCCCTATCTGACACAATGCTGATAGGTAACCCATGGATCCTCACAAGTTCTTTGAAGAAAAGAGAGGCTATTTGAGTGGCATCATTGGTGGTCTTGCATGGCACAAAGTGAGCCATCTTGCTAAACCTATCCACAACCACATACACAATATCCATGCCTTGTCTAGTCTTGGGTAACCCAACTACAAAATCCATACTTAAGAATTTTCATGGTCTAGTAGGAATAGGTAGTGGTTGGTAAAGATCAACATTTGATGAAGTTCCCTTGGCCTTTTGGCATACAACACAACTCTCCACATACCTCCTAACATCTAGATTTATTCTAGGCTAATAGTAGAACCTTGAAACAAGGTCTTGAGTCTTAGTGATCCCAAAGTGACCACTCAAATCACCATTATGCTTTTCTTGTATTAAATTCTCTCTAATAGAGCCTCTAGGAACACATAATTTATTCCCTCTAAACAAGAGATCACTTTTCAAAGTATACTCAACATATCTACTATGAAAATGATTCTTGTATTCAGCACATACCTTGTATATGTCAACAAAGTCCTCATCATCTACTCATAGATCCTTGGAATGGTTTATCCCCATGCTTTTCAACTGAATTTCTTGGAGTGTGAGGGTTCTTCTAGACAATGCATGTGCCACCTTGTTTAGAACACCCTTCTTGTGCTTGATATTAAAGGTGTAAGCTTGTAGGTACTCAACCCACTTCATGTGCTTGTGACTCAACTTCTCTTGTGAATTCAGGAAACTAAGTGCTTGATTGTATGAATACACAATGAATTCCTTGGGAAGAAAGTAATGCCTCTAGTTTCTTATAGGTTGGACCAATGCATACATTTCTAGGTCATATGAGGAGTATTTCCTCTTAGCCTCACTCAACTTTTCAGAATGGAAAGCCACTGGTTTGCCTTCTTGGCTTAGAACAACCCCAATTGCTACATTTCTAGTATCACACTCAATGGTGAATAGCTTCTCAAAGCTTGACAACACTAAAATAGGTTGGGTAGCTATCTTCTCCTTCAACAAATCAAAGCTCTTGTTAGCATCTTCATTCCAAACAAACTTGGTTTTCATTCCTCCTTTGATAGTATCCAACATAGGAGCACAAATTGCACTAAATTGCCTTATAAACTTTCTACAGTATTATGCAAGGCCATGAAAACTCCTTACCTCTATTGCTGTCCTTGGAGTATGCCAATTCATGATAGCCTCCACTTTGCTTTAGTCCATTTCCAGATTTCCATGTGATAAGAGAAACCCAAGGTACACTAGCTCTGTTTTGATGAACTCACACTTCTCCAAGTTGATCATCAAATTTTCCTCATGTAGCTTCTTGAAAATAATATCAAGATGTTCTATAAGCCCACTCCTTGTCATGCTAAAAATCAGTATATCATCTAGATATACAACTACAAACTTGCCTATGTAGTATTTGAGGACTTCATTCATGAGCCTCATGAATGTGGAGGGGGAATTTGACAATCCAAATGGCATGAAAAGCCCTTCATTTGTTTTGAAGGCTGTCTTCCACTCATCTCCTTCATGTATTCTTATTTGGTGATAACCACTTTTCAAGTCTATCTTGCTATAGTACTTGGCTTCACCTAGACAGTCCATTAAGTCTTCAATCCTAGGGATAGGGAGCCTATACCTTATGGTTATCCTATTGATAGCCCTTGAGTCAGTACATAGCCTCCAAGTTACTCCTTTCTTAGGTTCAAGTATTGTGGGTACAACACATGGACTAATACTCTTCCTAATTAGGCCTTGGTCTAAGAGCTCTTGTATTTGTCTTTCTATTTCCTCATTTTTTTGAGGGGTCATCTTGTAAGTAGCTTTATTTAGTAGGGTGGTTCCTGGGATTAGGTTTATCCTATGACTTATGGCTCTTTGAGGGGGTAAGGTTGATGGTTTTCCATCACTTACAATACCTTGGTAAGTCTGCAACATACCTTGAATCTCCTTTGGTAATTCAGTCTTCTTGGCTACTTTACTTTGATCTCCCTCTCTTGGTTCCAACACCAAAGCATATCCTATGCCTTCACTCTCCTCCATGGTTTGAAAGAACTCTTTTTTACTCACCATAAGTACATTTGGACCTGCCATCTTCACCTCAACATCCTCCAACAATGACTATATTTTGAAGGTTACATTATCCTTCTTGAAAGTATAAGAACTCTTTCCTCCATCATGTATGGCTTGGCAGTCAAATTGCCAATGTCTACCTAGGAGAAAATGGAATGCATCCATAGGCAACACATCACTTAACACTTTGTCTTTGTATCTTCCAATGGAGAACTCCACCCATGCTTGCTCATTTACCAACACATGTTGGCCTTTGTTAAGCTAAGTGACCTTGTAAGGATTGGTGTGGGATATCCTTGTTAACTTTAGCTTTTTAACTGCCTCTTCTAACACAATGTTATATGTAGAGCCTGAATCAATGATGAACCTACATAATTTCCCCATTATCTTGCATTTGATCCTAAAAAAGATCTCCTTTGGCTTGGCTCCTCCTTCACCGGCTCCTTGATTAGAGTTCTCCTCATCATGAGGTTCTCTCCCTCTTTTGAATTCAAAGGTACTTCAACATGCTTCTCTACTACATTGGATTCATCTTGGACTAAGTTTGTTCTCTTGTCACCTCCTTGTGATGAACCACCTTTCTCCAGGAATCTATAGGCAGGGTGCCCCATTTTATTGCAATGGTAGTACTTCATATTGGCAAAGTAGTTGTCTCTTCCTCCTTGTGATGAACTACTCCTTTCTCTAGAACTAGAACCTCTTCCTTTACCACCTCTACTTGAGATTCCTTCTTGCTACTCATTGAATTTCATCTCACCTTGAGTCCTTGATCCAGAACTTCTTCCACCATATCCACCTCTTTGACCTCTAATATCCTTGCTCTTAGCTTTTCCTTTAGAGGTTTCTTATTTCCTTTTGCTTTAATCCTCTATCTTCAAGGGCATTTGATAGAATTGTCTGATGGTTTTGAATTTCACTAGGCTCATCTCTTCTTGAATTGACCATTTGAGGTCATTCAAGTAACTTTCAAGCTTGATGATCTCCTCTTCAACCACCTTAGACCTCAAACATAGCTTTTGAAACTCCTCGATGTAGGCTTGGACATCTAGTTCCTTTTTCCTAATATTGTGTCTTCTCCTATGAAGTTGAACTTCATAATCATTAGGAAGGTAGGTTTTCTTTACTTTGGATACCATACCCTTCTATGTCATTATAGGACCTTTTCCATCCTTTTCCCTCTCAGTTTGCACAAATTTCCACCAAGAGCTAAACCTCTTAGTCTAGACTTGGCCACCACAAATTTTTGTGCCTCAGAGATACCATCACATTCAAAATGGTTCTCAATGTTATCTATCCAATCCACAACTAAATTTGGATCCATTTGTCCACTAAATAATGGCACACCTTCCAAAGCTTTACCACTCAATGCTTTTAATGACTTTAAGAATGGCTCTTCTGGAAGAACAAGGTCAGGTGTTGGTGCTTCCTCCTCCAACTCTAATTCCTTCTCCCTCACTTCTTTTGCTTCCTTTAGGTCAATCTTCTCTTTGACCTTATCTTCTTTGTCTTCGACTTCACCCAAGAGTTGCTCCATTTGAGCTAGCCCTTGCCTTAGCAATTTTTTATCCTCTTGTTGTTCCTCAACCTTCTTGGCTAATTTAGCATTAGTCACCATGGCTTTATCTAGTGTATTCTCTCCTACTAATTTAGAAGGCTACAACATCAACCATAAGCCTGATCAATTCAAGGTCTGATAGCAATATGATGTGAGTGTTCCAAGGTTTTTGCACTGCTACTTAAGAGACCTAGCTTGTCTCTTCTAGGTACCTAGTCTCCCCTAGGTCGTAATTGGTTTAGTAATTAACTAATTCATAGTCCTAACTCCTCTCCAAGAGTTTTATCCTTTGTGCTTAACCTTAGAAGACTAACACCCTAGTTTTAGTACTCTTATTCACACTCACTTAGAAGGCTCTAAGTGTCAAATCCTCATAAACTTGGTCCATCATTGTAGGGGTTTTCTACATCTTGAAAACATGCATAAATTTTTTCATTTGATCCATTCTTGAAGGATGTTCAATCTTGTTTCTATCGGGTTCCATATTTCACACTTTGGAGACCTCAAAACAAGGCTTTACCTTGTAGCCTTTTCTAGTCACCTTTTGCAATTTCTTGCAAAACTTTCCTTAACACCCTAGAAAAATAAACCCATATTCAGATACCCATTCGGAAGTTTTAAAACATTCATTAGGTCTTGGGGTCTGATAGGCTCCATACATAGGGTTCCTATATACTAGGACAAGAGACCTAATAGACCTAATTTCTAGGACTTAACAATGATTGTTGCTTACAACTTGCTCAAACCTTATGCTAAGTGTTTGAAATGACTCCACCACTCATAACATGTTTAGTGATTTTCAAACCCTAGCTCATACTATACCTATACCATACTGTACCTTTCTACCCTGCACAAAACATTCATTCTTCCACTGTCAAGCCTCTAACCGGACCTTCCTAGCTCGCCTAGGGCTCGGCATTAAAAATAGTAAAAATCTCATCCAGAATCCTACCTCTATATGCACAATTTATAATGGTCCCACTTTAATATTCATCCATTTCTTTGAAGTTTCCATGGTTGAATCTTAGGTGGGAGCCTTGAATTTACAAACAGTCTCATAGAGACCAGCAGACTGTCCTACACTAAACTATTTTTGCACAACCAAAATACTTACTTAAATCAACTAACTTTATAAATGGAAAACTCTCAAAACATAGAAAAGACACTAATTAGTCACTGTATTCGAGTTCTCAATCCATTACACACGACTGTCAACACAAAACCTCGAAGTCCTCTCTGAATCGTTGTTGCAGAGCTCTATTTTCTAATTCAAACTATTACAATCCAAATAACTTCTTGAGATTAGAGTCTTGGCTTAAATTAGATTCCATCTCCTTCATTTTAGGGCCTTTTGGCCGAGCATCAACTCCTAAACTTGAGGGAATCCAAAGATAGTAAAGTTGCATGCAACATTTGCAATAATTCCAAATGTTGTCATGACAACATTTTTACAATATTTGGCAATTTCCTTTAAGCCATAATCGTATTTCTTAGGATCTCTATCGTCATGATATTCCAAGGAACCAACTAACTTAAAGACCCTAAGGCATCATAATAACATCCATTAACAACATTTATGTGCCTAAGACACATTAAAGACTCTATCTCACTATCATCTATTAACACTAGGAAATGAAATAACAACTAACAATGGCTACTTATTGATCTTAGTTCTAGTGACTAATTCACTTAGCCAACATTTCTAATGACCTTCTAAGGTCTTCAAACAAACTAAGCTAACCTCTTTACTTGGCTAGGGTCAAGTACAAGCCAAAAACATTTCAATAATAGAAACTAGCCTAGGTGCTCCTACACCAAAACTATAGAGGAAATAAAGGAAGCGGTATTACTTGGTAAGTAGAAGTGCCTGCACCGAAGATGAAGTTTTTGGAAAAATCATCTATGTTGAATTGCAGAGAGATATGAACTTGAATTCCTATGAAGAACCAAAATGAAAGTGCTTCACTCTTGCCAATCTTTATTTTTCACCCCCTGCTATGAGTAAATCCTTTTACAAATGGGGTATCATGATTAGTTGAACTTTAAATTGTTTGGTTTTCAAGTAAGATGTGCATTGGTGAATCGAGATATGCACATAATGAAGAGAGGGAGAAGGGAAACCTGACCCGACAGCTTTAGTTTCTAGCCGCAAATATAATACATCAATCAAATCCTGTGACAAGAACATTTTTGTGCAGAGCATAAAATTATTTGTCTTGCCAAATTAAATGACATTAATGAGACTGAGAAATTAGTAGAGCATTTGGAGCATATATGGAGTAGTGTTGTATTAGAAATTGTTGGGCATATTGGTGTGGGTTTTTTAGTTTTGGTGTCCGTCCATCATTGGTTTGCTTGACCATTTCGATTTGACCCTTTGCCTACAAAGCAACAACAATATTAGATGTTAGAAAGGATGGAAAAATTCTTCATGGTAGAGGAATTTTTGGCTATACTAGAGGTGGGTAAGCAATTCATGAATGGTCTCATATTCTAGTAGTTCACATGCTTATGCAAGCCAAACTCAACATATAGTTTTTTGATGAAATAAAATGACAGATCCATTTTGATATTGAGTGGTCATAAAAAAAAATCCACCAAAGATCCTAGAAATTATCTTACATTTCATCATGTGTATACCATTTCATAAAAAGCTTTAGTTTTATAGGATTCATTAGACACCATGTCATAGAAAGCTTTAGTTTTATAGGATTAATTAGTTGTCTAGTATGGGGATCAATAAAGAGGGAAGTTATATCAGATATTGTTATTTCGAGGTCCCTCATCTCCTCATAAGACAAGCCATTTGCATAGTGAGCCTTCATAGCTTCTCACTACAAAAGTGTAGAATTATGCTAGGTGGCGTTAGGTGGTGAGAGTTTCTGCTTTTGAAATTATCGACTATAGTGTGTCAAACATGGGAGTTAATTGAGGGATTGTACAATAAACATTTGTAAAGCTCCTCAATACCTGATTAACTTGTAAATTTATATAATTAAGATATAATTTTAAAAATACAAATAATTTCAAATAGAAAAACCTAATTTAAACCAAAAAAAATGAAAAAGGGAACAAAAGAATGTAAATAAAAGATTAAAAATGAAGAATATTAATTGTTACTTTAATTTTAATATCACCCTACCCCTCACCCTCACCCTCACCCTCACCCTCACCATCACCATCACCCTACCCCTAACCCTAAATATAATTGTAACCATTAACATAATATTACTCCTAACTTTAAACCATTCACCCTAACTGTAATCATAACCCTACTATTACCTTAGGTGATATGCTAAGGTTAACTATGATACTAGCCCTAATTATAACTATAACCCTAATACTAAGCTTAAGACTAACCCTAATTACATCATTGACCTTAAATGTTACCCTAACACTAACCTTAACGGTAATCCTAACACTAACCTTAATCATAAGAGTAGCACTAACTATAATACTAAAAGTAACCATAATACAATTGTTGTCAATTCAATAGTTGCCATTCTAGCATTACACCTCTTTAATAATGAATATCATGTGAATGTTATTTGCATTTATTTTGACAGGAAACTATTACACGTTTTGAACTTTGAGAATACAAATAAAATCGTATAAAATTAAATCAATTGTATTACTTGGTTTGTGGAAAAAAATTACATGCAACTAATTTGTGGTATCTATATGGTTTAAATTTATATAACAAAGAAACTTTTCATTTTATGTAATCCAAAAAAAATGGCCATCACAAATTTTTATGTTTGGTTGGTTTGAAATTTGAATTATATTTAGTAGAATTATTTATTTATTTTTTGTTTTCTATTTTATTAAAAAATTTAATGAAAAATATTAATTTTAATTCTAAATTTTATAGAGATATATTTTTAAACTATTGATTTATAATAATACTTTAAAAAAAAATAAAAAAATGGGTAAAAGACCTGGGCCAAAGATTTTATTAATAAACTAAATAATAGTACAAGAACTCCATTCTGTGCAGGCACTGGTAGGAAAGAATGGAGAAGAAAACCTCCAGTCTAGACTGGGACCAAGGTCCAAAATTCCATTACAAACAATTATATGAGGGCATTCCCTCTTTTACATCAAAAGATGAAGGCATTCCTTCATTTAATTTAAATCCAGATTCGGATCAAAGTAGGTATTAAAAATTTTGATAAATCTTTGTATGTTGTGATTATAGAGATATCTATCATACTCAGTTCTATCTAGTTGACCATTATCTTAGTAGCCTTCTATATCAATATGGTGTGGATCTTGTCTTCTCTGATCTCTTTGTCTTTACTATCCTCTAAACAGACAAATACTATGCTCCAAAAAAACTCATGTTATGTAGTTAGAAAATATGATTCCTGCTAGCTCATAAGTTATAAAATTTGATGCAGTCATTGCTATCATAAAGTGTATTAGTTACCATTAAATTGGTTCCTTTATAAATTGATCCCTGTAGATATGTTTAGCAAGGGGAAGCCATTCCAATGTTAAATATGCTTCTTTGATGTCCTAACTTCCCTAAGAGGGGAATTGTTCCATCGATCTATATGCTAGCATTAGGTTCTACCAATGCCTCTGGATCTTCATTATTTCAAGGGATACTATCTTTATGCTAAGTTGCATTCTTGATTTTGATTAATACAAGATCCCCTTATACATTTAAGCAATTATGTAGAGATACTAGCATCCATCTTATTCGTGAACATTAATGAAATGAAAGCTATCATTGAAGCACGAGGAAGTAGTTTATTCAGATAAAATACTTTTATTAGACTAATTCTAGAAGCATGGGATCATTAACATTAAGTAAGCACTCCATTAGACTTTGATTAGTTACACCTCTATTTATTAATGCACATAACATATGTATATCATAATTTTAGCTTGAAAAGATGTCTTTGTTACCTATATTACTAGTTGCGAGTTTTGATATTATCCAATTACCATACACTTTTGGGATTATAACATATTCTATTAGTTTGTAGGGTCTTCCTTTCTAAACCATATTTATTAATGCTCAGCTATGATTATCATAAAAATACCATAACTCTTTAACACTATTTGAGATCTGTTTAGAATATTCAGAGAAATAGGTAATATTTCTTAATCAATCCTTAATTTCAAGATGCCAATCTATTGCTTTTGATACACCTATCTTAGCTGTTATGAGATGATACATGCAACAACATTCTTTTCTGAAAGGAAAAAGGAGATAAGATAGTAACATATATTCTTATCCTTAAGAAAATGATGATTTATCTATCTGTGGACTTTAGTCAGTATGCTATTACTTGTAGAAATAAAACTTCACCTTGAGATACTCTAAGTACTAACCTTTCCTAGGTCTGTAAGGATTAGTAAGACCTAATACCACAGCTAAGGATGTTATTACTGATTTGATGCTTTGTTGATTTTGACATGACATTATATTAAAGAGAGATTAGATTGATTAATTTCCTAGTTTCCTCCTATCTGCAGCAAAGAATCCTATTTTCTCCTTATTGGGATACTTACCTTCTTCCAACCATATATCAATTAGGTCATTAGAACCATACTTTGCGAAGCACTCCATATCTTTAATCCCTATCTCATCTAAGTGCCAATAATCATAGAACCAACACTCCTTCTTAGGCTTACTAATCTCCAAGTACTGTACTAGAAAGGTTGTGTTTCTTATAATAATGGCCTCTCTCTTTCTGAAGTCCTTTACATTCTGAAATATTCTGGATTTGACAAGTGAAGGGTCTCTTTTGATGTATAGAAGGACTTTATCTAGGTTTCCCAGGTATCTTTGTTTAAAGGTTTTGTGACTAAGAATCCATATATCCTGTTCATTGAGACCCTAGTATGAAATGTTGTCTACAAACATGGAGGAGATATTAGAGAGAACCCTATAATTATCCTCTAAGTTTATGAAATCTGGCCCTAAGATGTGAAGAACTACTCTGGTAATAAGGGAGTGTTTGTTGATTAACATCTTCCTAACATATTTTGGTAAAATCTTGCCTTTAAAGGCTATCTGGCCCTTACTACAAGAGAGTTCTATTGAAGTTGCCATGGTAGCCTATACTTATAAGATTATACAGGGTTATTGCAATCTTAGCATTGATTATTTATAAGTACATTCTACCAATGCCCTGACTATTGGGTGCCTACATCTATTCAGATTTTGTGATTTCTATACACTTATGTTTTTAAAGCTTCAAGGGGAACCGAAGCGTTTTTAATTATTGAAAATATTCTAAGATTACTTTCCTAGAAAATGTATATATTTCTACAAAACATAAATTTAGACAAAGACAATGAACTGAAAGTATTTATAAGTCATGTTCTAGCATGAAAATTTGATCACTCTTTCCAAATTAATAAAGAGAGAAACACTATGATTCAAAATAAGATGCTATCTATACTATAAGAATTCTGAATCTTTAGTTACTAGTATCTATTTAATGATAAAACCATACTGTTATGCATATTTACATTCTGTACAGAGATATATTTAATTAAAGATATAAAGTAATTGTTTGAAACTGTAATCGTTACTAGAAAGTAAACCACCTTAATAATAACAAGTTGCAGACTAGCTGTCTTTACTATGTAATTAGTATCTATAGTAGCTATGTCAAAAAAAGGGCACTAACTCTTATGGTTTAGGTGGAATCATTTTTTTGAACCTTTGTGCAATACCATATGTGCTCCTCCTTTCTCATCATGACAATACACTCTTCTTCTGGGTCCTGCTTCCTTGCACGGCGGGTGCATCGTTGGATCTTTGGTGCCATAATGCGAATCCTAGATTTCTCTACTTCATCCAATTCAGCCAAAATGTGAAAGCCTTCCTCTCTCTAGAATTTAAGGAGGTCACCTATGTTCATCTTAGTCTGCAGTATTTCATTGTATAAAAAGTCCAGGTTTCTAAGCATTTCAGGCCAATGCATATCAAAGCGCTCTTTATCCAGGAATGTTAACATTGGGATGCACTAGGCTTGGGGGATTTTTGCAAGCTTGTTGATCTCAATTCTCATTGTTGTTACTAGATGGGGGATCGTGAGTTGATTATCTATACAAAAGACCATTTTATCTTAGCCTACGAAAAGATTTTCATTAAAAATTGAATTGGCCACCTGAATGATTTCTTTTTTCCTTTTGCCGGTAAAGACTGATATGGCAATGAACATACCTAGAGTGGCTCCATTGGTTTGGAAGGTAAACTCATAGTCAAAGAAATGGTCTCCCATTGCTCTTTCAATTGCTCTCCTTAAGGAATTCGACAGGGGATTGAGGAGCTGATTCCATCTTTCAGGCAAAATGTTGCCCCTAAATGCCATAACCCGACTGCCCTTGTTAGCAAAGGTAATTAGTTTTGTTTCCATTGTAGAGAGAGTTATGAATTTTTAGTGAGGTCTAATGAAGGCCTCATTTGGGGAGAACTTTAAAGGATGAGAGAAGGGGATTTTTGAAACATGATTATCTTGCGTCTTTTCCTTACTCTTCACAGGCTACCTCTTGTGCGGTTGGGAAAATGAGTGATTTGTTGCATGGTCTCCTAAAGAGTAATCCTAGCTTGGTTACCCTTATTTTCTAAAATTATCCCTTTGTCTCCCTCTTTATAAGGGGTGAAATCTTAATAGGAAATGTGTTCTAAAATAATCTAGAGACTTCTAGGTATATAACCTCTATAATTCCAACTTTGTCGCCTGTCCATATGCCCCCATGGAGATTTAGTGTTTATACTATTATAATTACTTTAATGAGTCCTAAATAGCCTATCATTTCATCCAAGATAACAAATTTTCACAGAAATCTGATTGTTGAGGAGTAGTCTAGAATGATCACTCCTTAGCTGAGAATCATTAGTGTTTTTCTTATTTCTAGTTTCTCTTGTAATCATGTGAATATTTCTTGAAGTTAAGAATGAAGGGTGCTATTTAATTATCACTAGAGTCTATCATGGATAATCCTGAAATGATTTCCCGCTACGGTGTATGGCCACATGTGACTAAATTATTAAGTTTCTCTATGGGGTGACATAAACACCCAAGTTATACTGAGGGTTATCCTGCATCAGGCATATCCTAGATTAATAAGACATAGTAATTATATGATTGATAAGAGGATTTCTGCAGATGACCAATATTAAAGGGGATCTCTAGGGTTAAGGTGTAATAGACTAAAGTAAAGATAAATGGCTAAAAAACTTAAGATGATTCCTTCCAAGGTAATTCATAAGTTTTCCTAATGCATATAGATTTGAAGATCTAGGGCTAGCGAACATTGGGGATAATACTCTAAAAATAATACTAAAAGAGTAGAAGACTATTTTAACTAATGCCGAGAAGGAGGTATGGTTTCTGTTACCATAATTTTCCTATCTTATACAAATTTGGCTAAAAATCCATCCTAGGGTCTCTATTTTTATCTTGCCAAGCACCCCTGAAAATTTCATGAAGTTGTGCCTTGTCCTCTGGCCTTTGCAAATTATTTTACTCTCTAGTTCTGCAGGTAAAAAAATAATAAAACTAGTTGTTGGATCCTTAAAACCCTAAAAAATCCTTTTGGCTTGTTATATTTCTGCATTACCTTTTCGGCCACTTAAGTGATCATAGTTCCATGTGCTTTAATATTTCCCTAAGTCTAAACGCCTAGAACTTTAATTTTATCCTAAGTCACGATGCCTTTTATTTTCGAGCCCAGGCTCTCTAACACCATTTTAATCTAATGATGGGCATAAGTTCTCATAAGATCTGTTAGAGGCATGAGATTATGTAATGATTGTTGATCTTCTTGCTTGCAGTGAGTCATCTTTTTGTCAGTGGGTTCGGTCACGTAATCTGAGCTGTGCACTTATGATTGGTTAAGGCTTGTGATTCAGCGCCATGTCAGCCTGGGCCCTTTTGGCAGTCAGAGGCTTTGACATCTGCAAAGGATTGATGGCTAGTGTATGTTCACAAGGCTTTGTGTCAGAGCATGCGATCATGCGATGGCCATTGATCTTGCTTTATCTTTGGGCATCTATCAGGTGGTCCTCAATTTTTTACGTGCTCATTCATTATTGGTTGGCCAGACGACAACTAGGATGTGTCAGTGGGATTGTGTCAGAATGTCTGAGGATGTGTCAAAAAGGAAAAGATCTATGGTGGTTGTATGATCTCATAGAATCTTCTAACCCTATGAGATCATGCGACAACCGTTTGATGAGAATCTCTGGGTCGTGGGTCTGATGTGCTACCTAGCACTGATGTGCTTGCATATGATTGGCTACTATATGATGACAGGGACTCATCTGTCAGTCTGATGTGTCGTGGGGTCTTAGTTCTAAGGGGATTAGTGGCTAGTGCATGATTTGAAAGAATATTTGGGGGCCATGAGATCATGCACCCATTGTTAGATTGGAATCTAGTTCTTAGTGGGTCCGTTGTCAGAGCCTGCTGAGGTGTATGCCTATAAAGCAGTCAAGGTGAATGAAAGATTGCCAAGTGGTAGATGGGCCCAGGGTGAGCAAGGTTCCACGAATCAGTGACTAGGGGTTCTCTCTTGTTTGCTGGACTTAACCAGGGTTAGCCGAAAGACTTAGAAACTCAGCGGCCACTTTGTTCGCGTAGTCACTTAACCAGACTAGGGTTATGAGAAGTTCTTCGTGACTTAGAGAAAATTCTTCGGTCACATAGTTGCTGAATGACTTAAGAAGGAAAAAGCTCGAGGTGGGGCCAAAATGATAGGTGTGTCGATGTGCTTGATTCTCATTGGCCGCTGACCTCCATGGTGGCTTTGACTTGTCAAAGATGGGTTTTTCAAGCTATTTTTAGGTGCATCATAGCCGTTCATCTACCGAGAAGGGTTTCTCATCAATGTTCATGTTTTAATTTTAGACCCGCTAGCCATTATGATTTGAATTTGAATATATCTACGAGGGTTTTGCTATTCTTCTGCTCTTTCAGCCATGCATGATGTCGGGTAGCTCAGGAAATAAAGTCTCAAGATGGTTGTGGTTGTGAAGATGATAGAAGTGACTATTGGCTGGTGTTGCAAGGTCCTTTTCCATGTTTTCATGATAGCGGTGCTAGAAAGAGTTGGCGCCACCTTTTTAATAGTACCACTCCCAAGGAAGTATAATCAGATTTGGAGCCTTCATGGCTTAGTGGAGTTGCAGGTGGGTTGGTATGTCAAGGTTGTTGTGTCTGTAGGTGTTTTCAGTTCAGAAGGATCAACACACAAAGAAAGATATGATTTGACCATTGGCATTCAAAGAGAATTTTATAATAGGTGATCAGTACCCTAGGGTTTGATATCATTGTTTAATTTTGTAACCCTAGTTAGGTTTTGACTCTTGCCTGCGTGCAAGAGGGGATGTATATATTATATTTTGAGAGCTTTTGAGCTCAGAGTTGGACAATTGTAAAAGGATTTCATTTTTCTTAAGGGTTATCTATGGTATTATTCCTACCCTCTGGCTTATGCAGTTGTAAATCTTTCATTGATAATTAAAATATTGTAGAGGTATTTTGTGAAAATTCTTCATGTCCCTATACTTCCTTGTTTTGATTATCTCTTAGTGATTTGAAGTGTATGATGTTTCAGTGATATTTTAGGATTCCTGATCCCTCTCTCTTTCAACAACTATTGTGTGTTATTGTGGATGATTGGATGTGAATGTTTTCATGGGTATACTTCAACCCCCTAACAATCTTGTCTCATTCCTATGCCGAGTTGTAGAAGTGAATGTTTGTTTATAAGTCATAAATTGTGTCTAAATCCTCAGTAATGCTATTGTTTTTGAAATCCTCCTTGTCCCTGAATAGCCTCTTTCTATTGTAGACCCTTCTATGAAATATTTATGCAAGCCTATTCGTTGAGTTGTGATCTCCTAGACCTAAGTTGTTCATTAATTTCATCCTCTATACTGAGATCCAAACCCTAATTTTGGTGTATCACCTAGTAGGTAGTTTTCTTTCAAGTCATTTCCCTTTCAAGCATTCCTTCTATCCCTTTCCTCAAAAGTTTTACTTTTCATGTCTAGAAGCAAATTAAGGTGATTATCCAAGAAGAACGAGCCTAGAACTTGGAGGTCTCATCTCAGTTAGCATAGGTCCCACACCTGGAGATGATTGCCATGTTATACTAGGTTATCAAGACTATGAGAGCTTGAAACAAGGGTGCAAACTTAGTGTATAATAGTTTCATAAATCAAACACAGATGAAAATTGCCCAATTCTTCTAAGAGAATGTCCATTTCTCACAGCTACCAAGGCTATTTCTAGAAAAATATACCTATCTAATAGAATAAAAAATTTGATACGGCCAGATCTACCTATTATAATGAGGGATAGTGGATTAGATATATGGTGAAAATTTATACAGAGCTATATCTAGGAAGAAATAATATAGCCTTCTATGATAAAACTCTTTATAACTGACGCTAGACTACCTAAAGTTGATGGATGGTTGAAAGAACTCAGCACGGTCTATCGAATTATCTTAGACATTCATTCCTACCGATACTTAAGTGAATCAATTGTTCCTATCTCAAGGTCATTAAACTCCTTGATAGGTTACTTAACTATATAGGAAAAGGTCATTATATCCCTATATTGAAGATGTAGTACATTTTATGATTCTAGGGGTAAAATGTTGAAACTATCTTGGTTAGCAAGAAATGATTTGAATTCTATTGTGCCTTAGGTAAGCCTAAGAGCTATTACATATATAGACCAATCTAAGGGTGGTAGGAGATCCAACAAATACTAGTGGAAATCCCTCTTGAGATTGAGGCTGTTCTTACTCGGATGGAACCAAGAGGAATCAAAGAAATCCATCAAAAAACTAGTATAATATTAAATTCTAGGAAGTTTTCTAAGATTAATATAGGTTAACCTAGTGGGGAGAAGCTGAGACTAAACTTGGTTTCCCTCTATAATAGTCCATAAGCATAAAAGGGGGAAAACAATTGTTCCATCACCCAAAAGAGATACAAATATTTAAAGGTATCCTATATGAATAAAGAGCTGATAAATCATGTCTCTAATCTGAAGTCTATTTACAATAAGAGAGGCACAAAATATAGAGACCTACATATGCTAGTTGTATAAACCTATCAATTAGAAAGATTATTATCTATTCTCTCAAAAGGTATCTCTATACCGAGGGAAAATTAAGCTGGAGTTAGACCAAGATAGGCTGTTACCTAAAAAGATAGTCTGTATGTGCATGAGGTGATATCTAAATTAAATTGAGGTATAAGTTCTAACTAATTGTTTAGACTGCAGACCCTATATCCATAGAGTAATGAACATAGAGTAGTAAGTTGATATGTCTTAGTGTATCTGATTAGAGTCACATTAAATTCAAAGCTCTGTTTAGCTAAAAAATAATCATGTTTAGGGTACATAACTTATTCTATTAATTTAAAGACAACGATTCTATGCACTACACATCTATGAATTATCTATTTAGTATCTTCAAATAAAGAAAAATGATATATACTAAGGTGCTAGGTGATTAGCTATCAAAATTATACTATAAGGTCATATTTATAAATGATTAGATTATGGAGGAGGGATATAGAATCCCTCATTTTAGTAAACATACTCCTATATCATTTCGCTATTTTCTCCCTAGTTACCAAGCTAATCCGCAACTGTATTACCTTCTCTATAAACATGACTAATATCATATTGAGGTATAGTATCCAAAATTGTACTAATGTCTTCAATTCTCGAGTTAAGTTTCCAGTTAGGAGTCTTTCTAGTTCTGATTGCATTGATAATTATTTTAGAATCACCTTTAATAACTAATTTAGACATGTCGAGCTATTTGCATAATTTAAGTCCTTCTCTGCCATATTATTAGTTGTGGGTTTGATGGGTCGGGCGTATTTAGATACTACTTATTTATTCCAGTTATGAATAACCCCACCAATACTTGTTGTACCTGGATTGCCCTGGGAAGCTCCATCAAAATTTAGTTTATACCGTCCTTCTCTAGGGGGCGTCCATTTACATGTACTTCTATCTAATTTTGATTTGATTCCTCCTCTACCGTATACTGGTGGAATTGCTAATTTAGGGAATTTGAGTCTGATATTATTATCCCATATTTTAAAGGAATTTTCAAAACTAATTTTGTCGCAAAGTTTTCTATTGATTACTTCAACAATTGAAGCTTCTATTTTGTTAACAATTGACTTCCAATCTAGACTTTTGTTAGTAAATATCCTTCTATTTCATTCTTTCTAGATTTCCCATACTAAAATAGAAGGGGATATTGTCCATATATCTTTGTAGAAACTATCTTTGTAAGGGGCAGGCCATGCTTTAAGGTGATCTACCATATCAGAGGGCAAGGCTGAGTTCCAATTTAGGCAATAACATAACCATTTCTAGCAATTTTGGGTATAAGTGCAGTTTAAGAGCAGATGGTTGACATCCTCTTCTTGACATTCACATAGGGGATATCTTGAAGGACCTTCAAACCCTAGCTTTCTAAGTCTATTTGCTATTAAAATTCTTTTTGCAATGCTGACGAAAGAAATTTTTTTGCCTTTGGCAGGCATGCTTTATTCTAGCATAGGTTCAAAGGGATATATAGGGTATCCAAGTTATGTTTTTACATGATAGTTTTGTAGCCATCCTTCACAGTATATGCTCCATTATTAGAGCCAACCCAAATTAGATTATCTGCCCTATTTTTAACAATAATTATTCCATCTTTGAGGATATCAATGAGTTTTTGTCTTTCTTTCTACTCTATTGGAATATCATTAACTGATTTCCATACTGAATCCTCTTCATTAATGATGTAATTTTTTAGATATATCCCTTTAATGTTTTTGCAATCTTCAATAAAGCTTTGTGAAAAACCCATCTCATTGAGGGGTGTAAAACCACCCCAGGAGTCCTCCCAAAAGAGGGCCTTGTCCCCTCTACCTATATCCCATGTAAGTAAACTTTTAATGACTCTGGATTCTTTAATAAAGTTCCATATATGAGATCCTTTAACATGGGATCATGATCTGAAGATGTTGATGGGATCTACATCTGGGATATATTTGTGTATTAGGATTGTGGCCCATTTACTGTTTGAGTCCTTGAATAATCTCCAAATGAGTTTGGCTCCTAAGGTTTTATTTTTCCAATGTAGATTTTTAATACCCAGACCCCCCTGGGAAATTGGTTTGCACAGGTTCTCCCATTTTATGAGGGCTAACTTTTCTTCTTCTGACTAGCCTTGCCAATAGAAATCCCTAAGGAGTTTGTCTAAATTAGCTTTGATATTGACTGGAAGAGGGAGTATTGACATATGGTATGTGGGGATAGCAGTTAGTACGGATTTAATCATTGTGACTCTACCAGCTTTAGAAAGCCATTTATCTTTCCATGTGCCTTTTTTATTTTGAATTTTGGAGAGCACTTGATGCCATAGCTTAGAAATATTTAGACCCTTGTCCAAGGGAATCCCCAAGTATTTACAAGGAAACTTGCGTATTTTATAACCTAGAATTTTGCAAATATTACTAGCTTTGTTTGGAGGGGTATTGATGAAAAAATTTCAGATTTACTAAGATTCACTCGCTAACCTGATCCCTTCATATATATATATATATATATATATATATATATATATATATATATATATATATATATATATATATATATATATATATATATATATATATATATATATATATATATATATATATATATATATATATATATATATATATATATATATATATATATATATATATATCCAGAACATCTCTGAATACCTTAGCTTCTTTATAGTTGGATGTGTTGGGAGTTCCCTTTGATCTTCAACTTTTAGATTTATACTTTGATGGATAACTTTAATATAACTTTGACTCTATCACCACTCCAAAGTGTACAAGGAAGAGGGCCAATTAACAAGGATCAACAATGAGATCCTCCTACACTTTGAGCCTTAATGCTCAGGTGGGCATACCCTTGACTCACTTCTCCAAAGGAGTCACAAAATAATATACAACTATACCCCTTACTTAATTGATTAAAGATTTTATCATTTAAATTTGTGTGTGTGGTTGATGACAATGAAATGCCTCCAGAGGATGGTCCAGTGCCTTAACCTAGGGAAAAGAGTCACCCAATTACATACATCAACTGAAGATCCTAGATCAAACACTCTTGGGCTCAGGATAAGTGCTTGGCCTATTACCCCTCTCCCTCAAACACAAGGACATCAAATTCTTATCTAGTTGCAAACTCACTGAACTCACCTAAAAGACTTTAATCCTAACTTTGTTAGGAACTTAGAGATGACTTCGCAATACTCTTTGTTTACCATATGTTAATACACTTTGTGACACTAACATATATGAGCTCAGAACTGAAACAAGAAGACATACACAAATGCAAGATTGGAACTCAATAGTGTTCTCATTAGCATATTCAAGATCAATATACAATCAGAGCAACACAAAAATAGGAAAAGACCCAAAATCCAGCTCCTCTTTCAGTATATTACCATCAACAACAACCAGGGACCAAAAGAAAGTTTTGGAACCCATACCAAATCAAAAAGGCTACAATATATACCCCCTAGTCATCTTGGAATCCTCAAAGAGGATGCAACAAGCTATGAATGACTAGGGTTAGGGTTTCAACTACCCAACCAACTAGAAAAGGTCACAAATTTAAAAACAGGGGAAGAAACCCAAGCAACCAGGAGAAAAAAATTCCAGAGTGATCCTCAATCATGATGATTTCACTAAGAAGGTACTGAGAACCACAAAAATGCCCAAATGTCAACCTGTTTAGCCACCTGCAGCATGCCTCAAGCATTAAAAAATAAAATTACAGACCCCTACAGATGATCATGAAACACCTTGGACCGCACTATAACAACAAGCACCACCAAAAAAATCAAATCCGGCCATGAAAGCATTCAATTTTAGTCCTTCCTGTCGCTGAGGAACCCTCTGAAAATTTGAATTTGAAAAACAATGGTCAATTCCAAGCACCAGGAGCTAATCGATGGTCAACATTTGAATTTGGATCAACTTTAAGTCATGACCGTCCGATCTTTCTTTTTCACAGTCTTTATGATTTTTCACTTAATAGGACCCTAGCCAAACTTAGCAAATGGGTGACTGAAGGATACCTCCAAGTCATAGAATGCTTTATGCCTTCACCAAATATTTTAGCGATTATGTGAATGCTTGTTTTTTGAACTGCCAAACCTTTTGGAACACCGCTATTTAACTGCAAGAAGGACCGCGAAAATTTGTCAGGACCGCGAAATACTTTATCCAAACTACCAAAAGACTGAGGAAATTTAACTGGGCCAACATCAAGGAAATCGACGGTTGTCTCATCTTCACATAGACCTCCAAGATTCCTTCAAATCATAAGACAACTGTCAAATGAAGAATCTTACCCTGCCCTGACAACCCTCTGACAGGATACGAAATCAATAGTTGGTGCAAGATCTTAAGCCTCTGACACATCTCATAAGAACTTACGCCCACCGCTGATTTACTAACAATGTCAGGACCCTCTGACACATCTAGAAACTAGGTCCCACTAACAACTACCAATGTGTTAATACATGGGCCAATCATATACCACCAACTACACTTACGTGTTACCTTGGACCCACTGATAGCCTTTACGTTAGATGCCAAATTGATGACTGTTGCATGATCGCGAAGGGGAAGAATATTCCTTGCAATCATGTAACAACCACCGGATCATCAAGTGACTGACAACCTGACCCCACCCCACCATATCATTGTTTATCTCAGCCAATGAGGAACCGACATTTGTGCATACGTGTCAACGGACCCACCTGTTTGAGAAGCTCTGACATAAAGGAGAATCAATGGCCGTCGCAAAAGCACAAGCCTCTAACAAAACCCTTGTGCTTTCACGACAACCATTGGATCAAGATGGTGTCAGATGGCCGAGCCCATGACAATATTAAGCCAGAACATAGGACATATTAAAACACTAACTTAGGAAAAATATTAGCACTGGGACTTAGGAAAATTAAAGGCCACCAAGGGGATAAAACCTTTAGTCGCAAGATTGTGTAACATAAAAAAGGTTCACACGATCATGCGACAAAGGGGATAACAATTTAGCACATGCATTAAAGGGATTTTTAAGTGACCTAAATAAAGTAACATGAAATTAGAACAAGGCCAGGGTAGTTAAGGGTGTTTTTTTTCGAACACAATGGCTAGTTTTTCAAAAATTTGAACAAGGGATTAAGCCAGAGACCTAAAAACAACTACAGAGACCAGGGGGAAATTGCTACAGCCATGAAATTTTTTGCACATGCTAATAGGATGCTCCCGGAAGTATAGTATCATCAGCAAATTATTGGTGAGTTATGTTTGGGACATGTCCTGTAACTTGAACTCCTAAGATTTTACCTTCTTGATGGGCCTTGGTTATGGTTCTCCCTAAAGCTTCAGCCATGATAACATATAGGAAAGGAGAAAGTGGATCTCCTTGTCTAATGCCATGAGAGATTTCAAAGAAACCTTCAGGGGTACCGTTAATGAGAAGTGATATTTTGGGTCTGGATATACAATTAAAAATTAAGTTAATCCATTGTTTAGAAAAACCAAATGCTTCCAGGCATTTACATAAAAACCTCCAATCTACTTTATCATAAGCTTTTTGTATATCAATTTTAATAAGCATACAAGATTCTTTATTATATTGAGCTATATGTACTATTTTTTGGGCTATAATAATACCATCTAGGATTGATCGGTTGGGGACAAAACCAGTTTGTTATTCTGAGATAATTACTGGTAGGAAGGTTTTAAGTCTATTTGCTAAACATTTGGATAGGACTTTATAAATGGTATTACAAAGGGAGATGGGCCAAAAATCCCCTAGCTCCGTGCAATCACTCTTCTTAGGGATAAGTGCAAAAAAGATGTTATTGATTTCTGTTAATAGTGAACCAGAGTTCCTAGTGGCTTCAACTGCTTGCCATATATCTTCTCCTATAAAATGCCAACATTTTTGGAAAAAACCTACGTGAAAACCATCTGGTCCTAGGGATTTTTCTGGGTGAAGCTAAAATAAGTCTATTTTAACTTCTTCCAAGGTAAATTTACTATTAATCCATTTATTGTCTGCATCCGATACTAATTTTGGAATAGCCTCCAACATTTTATTTTGTGCTTTGAGGTTAGCAGCCTCCTGATTGTTAAGAAGGGAGTGATAAAATTGGATGAATTGTTCTGAAATAAGTTTGGGGTCATTTATGAAATGTCCATTTTCATCTTGGATATTCAAGATTTTTTTTATATTTCTCTTATTGTTGGTACTATTATGAATTTTTTTGTATTGCAGTCTCCTTCATTTAGCCATGTCTCTTTGGATTTCTGTTTCTAGAATATTTCTTCTTTTAACAGAATCTCATTATGTTTCACCATAAGTTCTTTTTCTTTAATATAACTAATTTCATTCATTGCTTGTTCTATTACTAACTTATTAAGGCATTCTATATCATGCTCAATTTGAATTTCCTATTCAAAAATATTATTAAATTTGTTTTTGTTCGAATCTAAGATCTTATGCTTAATGATCTTTAATTTAGCTACTAGGAAATACATCTTAGATCTAGAGACTATTATCTGCTTCCAACATTGTTCTAATATCATCATAAATTCCTCATATTGGAACCACATGAATTCAAATTTGAAAATATTTCTAGATGGTTTACAATTTTCCATAATAGATAACCTAACTAGGAAATGATCAGATCCTGCATTGGGAAGAACTTCTACACTAATAAGATGATTAAAGTTTCCAGTATCTCTGCTAATCATAAATCTATCCAATCTCTCCACAATGTGGCTGAAGCCTGATCTTCTATTGGTCCACATAAATGCTCCATTGTTGGTGTTAATATCAGTTAAGTTATTATCCAGGACCCATTGACTAAAGTCTTTTTGTGACTGCGAGATATACTGTGAGCCACTAGATTTTCTTTAATATCTAATATGGCATTAAAGTCACCTCCTAATATGTGTATGTCTTCGGTATTAGATGATAGTTGGTTTTGTATCTCTAACCAACCTTTCCTTTTTTCTATATTTTGCACTGGTCCATATATATTAATGAGTTTAAATTTTAATTTTGTCCTTAAATTATTGACATCTAATAACATCCAATTACTAATTTTAGATATTAACTCAATTGTTATTTTCCTAGGGTCCCATAAGGAAGCCAAACCACTAGAAGCTCCTGAGGATAAGACTATCTCTATTTTCTAGATGCCTAATTTAAGACTAAATTTTAAACTTTCTTCCTTATTTAATTTAGTTTCATGTAATATTATGATTTCAGATTCAAATGAATTAAGATACCTTTTAATTAGTCTTTTTTTGTTAGGGGCATTCATGCCCCTAACGTTCCAGGTTGTTATTTTCATTTCCCTTGGGGAAGGCTCTTACCCTTCCTAGCATTCAGGATATCAAATAATTTTTGTTGATTTTTGGCATTACCAGCAATATTTCTCAGTTCATTAATGGATTTCCTACCACTTTTTTTCTTAGTCTTCATGATATTTGGGCATGAGAGACCTTCCCTATCATGGAAATACCTAACTACCTGTCCTTATTTGTTATCCCATCCATACATCTGATAGATTCTTGTTCTACCTCTATTAGATCATTGCATGAAGGAAAATTCTCTGTATTATCATTCTGTTCATATTCTTCCTTTCCATTCCCTAAATTAATAAGAGAGTCTTCTTGATCTATAATTTCTTTGCCATAATCTTCTAAGATATTGTCCATGTTAGTTCCCAATTCTTTAATAAGGCTTTCGAGTTCTATGGGCAATGATATAGAAGGGACATGTTTATTCTGATGATTGTTGCCCTATTGATTCACTACCAGAGCTTTCATTTAGTCTTCCTTAGTATTCTTCTTAATCACAGTCTATTCTATAATATCTTTTCCACAATCCTCCATTATGTTGTGAGTGCTAGATCCAAATTCCGCATTGATAGATTCTAATTCTATAGGGAGATAATCTAGATGCTCTGTTCCATGTTGATGTTCACAAAATTCTTCTGATTAATCCATCCTGACTTCCTTACCTACCTTAATATTTTTTATTAAAAGATTCCTTTGTAGGATAAGTTCCTCCCTATCATAGATTTCATCCATAAATCTATCCATTAGTTCATCAGTAACCTTTTCGCCTAAGTATTCCGCAATTTCGTTGACCTCTCTCTAACATTTCTATTCTTCATCCTCAATATCTGTCAAAGCACCTCCCTCATGATTTCTTATATTAACTAAGATTTTAATGGCCTCATCTTCAACTATTATGCTTTGAGTGGATGTATGCTCATTCACCTCTTTACTCAATTTACAAACTATATCTTGCTTCTCATTTCTTTTTAATATTGAGGTGGCATATTCATTTTCTATAGGAATACTTAGCCTCATATCTATATTGTGAAGGGCATTGCAGGTTTTAATTGTACCATGAACTACTTCTTTACTATCATCTAGCTGAACTATTCGAATTGCTACCACATCCTCCCTTTGTACGTAAGTAGGTATTCTGCCAAGACTATGTTCCAACTTCTTGATCATATTTTGATCCTCCCTTATGATTCCTGTGGCCAGGGAGCCACTTTGAGGGTTACTATGCTGAGTAGTAGAGGGAGCCCTCTCCGCATTCTTGCCATTATTGTTGGTGATAACAAATCCTCCCTTATCTTCAAGGAAATCTACCTTAATGCCCTTGTTCTTTACTTGATAATTAGGGATAACTGTTGAGTTGATAGGACAAGCAGGGGTATCTTCAATCTCCTCTATGTAATCCTCAACAATGGTGGGGTTGATGACCACTAAGCTTGATTTAAAGCATAATCTGATAGGAGGAATTGTCTTTTGATGTATATTCATTTTAACTATAATTATTTTTTCTTCTTGATTATGCTCATTTTGAACTGTCGCAATAAACTTTCCAATTTGATTGCCTATTTTCCTAAGAGTTTCATGCCAAGTGCATTCCAGGGGAAGGCTCTTAAGGAGGATAGCTTTGTCCACCATGAAGTCTGTGAGTTTTTCAGGGTTGAAAAGGGGAATCCAGTAAAAAATAGTAAATGATATACTTCTAAATTTAGGGCAACCTTCTGATAATATTTGCTTTTTAAGTATTTTATTACTAAAATCTAAATAAATAAAATATTCAGCAAGAATTGAGACAGCTACCTTTTTATGCCACTGAGATTTCAACCAAGCTGCTATATCGTAGATTGAAGCTCCGACTCCATTCCATCTGCATATAATCCCCGAACTTGCACAGACATTCTAAATTCTTTCTATGCAACCATCTTTAAGATCTAGATTAGTAGTCTCAATTTTAGAGTGTAATTGATTAGGGCTTGTTATTATGTTATTATGACGCATGGTATCTTCCACTTCACAATAGTTTTCCTTAATGATATCAGATCGCCTGTGAGGGGGGGAATAAACAAAGCTATTTTGTACTATTGTGTGTTGATGTGCATTAAAATTAGGTTTAGCAAAAAGATCTTCTGAGAGTTTATAATCTAGATCCGAGTGTGATTTTTTATACATACCCTTAAAACTATGATGTAGGGGCGTGTAGGGCTTTGCATCTTGATTGCCCTATTTCCTTTTAAAGATCATCTTCCTGTTGTTAGGGCTGAGACCATGCTGCATAGCAATATGTTTGAAAGTATTATCTTTCAGAGCTGATCTCAAAAAGCGCTTATGGGCGGACAGTATAAAGTTGCATTCTCTGCACTAAGTTTATGAAATTTATTGTTAAGAGGCAGAGCGAAGGGCACATGATTCTGAGAGAAATTATGTGTTCTAGATTTCATGTAATGCTTTTTAGCCCTCCTGGCATTTTGTTTGTGTGCTGGCAACCAGGAAAAGTCCTGAGCATGATTAAGCAACTCCCGTGATGGTGCCCTAGAAGTTATTCTAGGGGAAGATTGTTGTAATGCCCAGTCATCCTTGTGTTGAATGGTCGGAGTCGCTAACTCAAAATTCTCCTGATGTGATATCCTAAGAAGAGCCTTAGGGGATGAGCTCCGTGAAGTATTAATGCCGCCCCTTTGTTTCAAGCCATGAGTATATCCGTCTACATACTTAGTTTTGGTGAAAAAACTAATTTGAGAATCTAGAGATTCGATAGTACAAATGCGAGATGCTGAAAAAAGCAGAGCCATTTTTCCAAATTCTGGAGTTTTTTGAAGTTTCATTTTACATTTCATTCTTATTCATAATAAAAAAAAATTATTTTAATAAAAAAATATCTATTGCTTTCCAAACTTTTTTGATTTTTTTAAAGTTTATGAATGAATCTTATCTTTTAGATCTCTTTGACATGAATGTCTATTTACTTCTAATATAATTTCACTCTGATTTATAATAATACTTATTGACTAAGATGAGTTTATATTTTATATAAATTTTTATATTCAATTTACTTTTCAGCGGTAATTTTTTGGCGATTAAGTGGAGATGCATCAATCTTCAATGTAAAGTGGCATATTAATTTTTTTTAAATATGGAATGCAAAGACTCCCGCCAACTGTATTTTCACTATGTTTAGAGTTGACTATTGAAAATTTAATACATACGAAAGTGGAAACGGAGATGAAATTGCAAGTCATGTTTGTGAATAATTAGTTTGGCATTTATAAAACAGAAATATCACCACGGCTACCTGCTCTACAGAAATTCAGAGTTATTTGTATTTTCCATCCATTGACTAACGGTGCGATTGTTGTGTCCATCGAAAGGATTAAATCTTTTTCTTCTTTAGCCCGAGTTCCTTTGTTTTGTTTTGCTGTGTGGCTGGGAAGGACTCTTTTTGAATGTGAAAGATTTATGTTTTTACAACTTTTTTGTAATGCCTCTAATCTGAAAAGCTGTTTTGGCTAAATATTTTCCATGCAATAGTTTTGGTGGCAGACCGTGCTCAAATTTCTTTTCAAATTCCCCTCAAGTCTAGTGGTAAAAAATTGGGGCACGTTTTTTATTTATAATTTTCTACGGTCGCCATTTTAGGGAAGTTTTGGAGATGGACCATTTTGAACAAGTATGAAATGGTTTGAAAAACATATATAAAATTACGAAAAATGCATGTATGTTTTGGAAAATATAATTATTTTATGCATAGCCCACACGAAAAGTGGTCAATATTTTAGAAATATTGCCAAATGTAAAAATCTATTTGCTATGAATTTTATGAAATATTAGCTAGAATAGTCCATAACAAATTGTATGCATCTACTATTTTGTGCATTTCCATTTCAAGGAGGGTAAAAGTCCTATGCAGTAAATTCCCATTCTTTTCAGAGCCATGAAGAAATGGGTAGAGTACATGGATGCCAAGAGCTATTCCTACACAATATCAATTCTGCAGAAGCATTGTCATATGATATTTCTAACTTCAATTAAAAAAATTCTAGTCCTTTAGCATTGATCACAGTCAAGACATATTGTCTTCAGCATTAATGCCTTTAGCGTTGATAAACGTTAGAATCTATTCATAGTAGTTCTAAGTTGACATACTGAACTATACGCTCTAATCTCATATAATTTATTTACAAATTCATTCAATATTATTTAAATTTTCAAGATGGAGAAGATATGATCAAGGATAGAATACCCAAGTGTAAAAACCTGCAAGATCTAGTGATAATAAGAAGCATAATAATGAAATGAGCCCAAAGTCGACATAACATTCATTGGAGGCATGAACAAGTGTCATACATGTATGGATGACTAATTAGGATTAAAATCCCAAATGAAATTAATTAAGTAATTACAATAACACCCCTCTTAAGCATAACTTATGAAGACAAGATAAAAATGGGTCCTAGTCTAGTGAGGTACCCATGTACAATGCAATCTCTCAGAAAGTGGAGAAAGAAAATTCAGTGCGAAAAAGATGTTCTCCAAAAGATAGAAATAAGAAGAGAAGAAGTCTATAAGGCTACCCCTCAAAGATGATGCTCCCGTTGATGTAGACCACACACCAAGAAGATCTTGTGGCTCTTCCTGAAAATTTGGTCGAATATGAATGTCTTCTACTGAATCATCTGAATTATTAGGACTGAAATATGGATTTGAAGAATCGACATCATGTTGAGAGCCCATATAGTGTGCAGCACTAGAATCTACAATTGTTTGATCAAATAAGACTATGCCCTTCAATTTCTCTTTGTCCTTAGTAATTTCCTAATTTTAAAAGCTTTGACAAAATCAGTTACCTCAATATTATTCTTTTTGAGTAGAAAAGTGAGATGCTCAATTTATTTCTTCATGCATTAATGTTCTTCATGACCAGTATTGTTACAAGCGGAAAATTTAACTCTCTCAATAGTTGATTTTTGAGATGAGTTATCCTTTTTGAAGTTGTTGATTTTATCTTGTTTGTTCCCTTTCTTGTCCGTTTTAGCATTTTGATGCTTTTCATTTCCTATGATTAGAGCTTGTGCCTTAGTAGATTTTAAAGTACCTATTTGAATTAAATTTTCTTACATTCCCTTGTAGGATTAGCAATAAAATTATCAAGTGGGGGCATAGACCATGAGGTACTAAGGGATCTTTTGCTAGAATAGAAAGTAGAGACAAACACAAAAGATTTAGGACCTAGTTTTGAAAGTACAAAAAGGATTAATTGATCCTCTTTCTTATCAATTCCACAATATTTTAACTGCAGCTTCAAAGATTTAAATTTAGTGAAGAAGTCCTCTAAAGTTGAAAAACTAGTAGGACTAAGACCTAGGAGTTGATATCCAACTCATGACTTCTAAGTTCATGAGTTGTCCCAAATAGTTTTTTTAGAGCTTACCAAACTTTATTGGGTGTTTTAAACTTCTCAACATGAAATAATAATTTACGAGATATGTTTAAACATATAAAGCCAAACAATTGGTCACACATATTGAGAAACTTTTCTTTTCCCTTAGTTGCATTAGGTTCTTTTTCTACTCCTATTGTTACCCTATATAAGCTTTTAATGTTTAGTGCCAAAATTAATTAAATAGCTTCCAATTCTGATAATTGAAAGGAGTTGTGGGTTTGATGCAGGAGCATCTTGGATTCGTGGCAATCTTGCATTACCCAGAAAGATCTCCTTTTAGTTTATTTTTTTACTATTCCAATTGGGTAGTTTCTGTTGTTTCTAGTCAATCTAGTTGGCATATCCTCTTATGCCTGATCATTATATTATGTTCTAGACATCATGAAAATCTTATCTCTATGACCACAGCTTGATCTAATGTTTCAAGATAAAGTTATCTTATGATTTGGTTTGGTCCTATATTGGTTTCCTGTTCTAATAGACAGGATGGTGATATCTAGCTTGCATTGAAGATTCAAAGTTTGCAGTTTATCATGGCACATTTTTTGATCTTCTTATGTTAATGGATGACCTCCTTGTACAATCTCACCCCATGAAATACTTATTGGGGTTTGTTCTTATGGATTTGCATCCTACCTTATTTTTTGTAAACCATTTTCTTTATCTTGGGATTCATGATTGGATAACCTGACATGTGGCTAGAGATCTTGTATATAAGTAGGCTTGTAGCTCTTTTTTTAGGTAGTTCTACTGGATGGGAGATAGCTAGTAGAATAGCATCTGATTTTGTAAATAATCAAGCTTGTAGGCCTGGAATGTAGGATTGCATGTTTGTTGGTTGATTGGATGTAAATTCTTGGTTCTTTGTCAATGAGAATATGTAATGCCCCTCCAACCCTATCAAGTCTTGGTTATGCTCACTAGAAATTAGGAAGAACTATATGTGAGAATGATCCTTCTTGAGATGGTTTCTTAAGCTGAACCTCTTCCAACTTATCATAACTTCATATTGTAATGTGGGAATAATAATATTTGCGTAGGTATGTTACTATACATCTTCTTGTGCATCAATGATAGTTTAGGACCTTAATGCTAAAAGGATCACCAAATAGATGTATATCTTTTTATGTGAAATGTTCATTATTATTATTTATGTGTACCTTAGGTTAATTGATTATAATCACATAAAGGTTAGATGGGTTACCTTCTCTAATAACGTTACTTGGGATTAGATATGATTAATGCATTTAGGGTTATATGATCTGTTTATCTTGATTTGATAAAGGGAGATTTTGAGTACATGCCTGATGGTGAAATGGGTTTGTGAAAGTTAATAGATGGTTTATATTTGTTATACAAATATGGAAAGTAGATTATTCTGGTACTAACCACACTAATCCAATTATGCTTTGTGAATTTCACTATCTGATGTGAGTGTAGGATGAGGGTAGGTAGTCGTAGTTACTCCTACAAGAGGTCCACACAATGTCGTACTCTCCCTCCTTGTTTTCCATTGTTTGTTTATATATGTATGTATGCGTGTCGGTTGTTGTTGTAGGATGCAGGTACCAGACATCGAATCCACCTAGCTACACAGGTCTGAGCATGCCTTCAAAACCCTCGAACTATTGTTGTGTGGAGATAAATTACCAAGATTACTCTCAAGGTTACCATGGACTTAGATTTATGCTTAGGAGATTACCCTAGTTGGGGGATTTGAATGCACTATGTGATGTGGTCTTGTGAATTATGATTTGGTGTCATTTTTGTGATTTATGATGGGAGTTATATTTATCCTTATTAGTATATGTATATATATTTATTATATATAAGTGTATATTGATTGTATGTTAAATAGGTATGTGTATATGTGGGTGCACACACATATACCCATGCTTATATAAATAATAGTATTTGTATGCTTTTTTAATGATTATTTAAATGGTATGTTATTTATAATAATTAAATGAACTAGATTAAATAAAAGTTAAAATAATATTAATAATAATAAAAGAAAATTTATTTGTGTTAAAACTAGCTATCTAGGAGGGAGTTGAACTCGAGACCTCCTAGAAGTTAGGCTAGTTAGTTTCCATGTGTGCTATGTGTTTCCTTGATAATTATTTGTTAAAGTTTTCTTGTTATGGTTTTCGTTTGAGACTATTTTAATTAAAATTATTAAAACCTTGATTAAATCTTTTACGAGAAATTATTTGGTTGGCCCTTCAACCAACTATGGAATTTGGAGAAGTTGCTTCCTGTAAAGCAACTCCTCCAACCACATAGTTGGAGGATAAATAATTGAAGATTTTGTGTGTAGTGGAGGATAATTTTTGGAAGATTGGTTTTCTTTTGAGTTGGGTGATCCCACGAAGCTGTGTCCCAAATTTAGGGATGAACAAAATCATGGCGTGGTGAAATTTATTTATTTTTAATGCCTTTGTACAGAGTCTATGCTTCGTGCGAAGTATCTCTGCCACTTCACACGAAGTCACCAAACAAGAGGCTTCGTGCGAAGACCCTAGGGAGGCCTCACGTGAAGAGGGACTTCACACGAAGCCTCTTTGTGGCTTCACACGAAGCCTCTTAGGGACTTTGCATGAAGGCATTTATAGTCGGATTGTTTATAAATTTTGACATTTTTATTTATTTTTTATCTTTTTCATTACACTGTTTGTGGACCCCCAGGCTTGGAGTGAAGTATCTCAGCATGACATCACACTAACACCTCCTGAGCTTCGTCGACATCTTTGGTTTCATAGTAGTATTAGGTACACACATTTTTCTCATTTTTTATTGTAAATAATATGTTTTGTACTTATTTTAGCTAATTATTTGTTTTAAATAATTTTTTTTTTGTTAGAAATGTTAGAAATTTGTAAAAATGTTAGAAATTTGTTAGAAATATTATCTAATATGTTAGAAATTAATAGTAGAATGTTGGAAAATAATAGAAATATTAAAAATCATAGTATAAATGTTATAATATGTTAGAAAATGTTAGAAAATCATAGTATAAATGTTATAATATGTTAGAAAATGTTAAAAAATTATAATAGTTTGTTAGCACATGTTAGAAAATATTTACAAAACATTAGAAACCATAGTAGAAATGTTAGAAAATGTTATGAAACATTAAGATTAAAGTTAGAAAATGTTAAATTTTAAGTTTAAAGTTGTAAATTGTATTTAAATGTTTGAGAATGATCTAGTAGTATGTTAGAAAATGTTAAAAAATTATAGTACAATAAGTTTCTAGGACCCTTATTCCTCTCTTACGACATATTAAGACACTTAGGGTCCTTTAGGAATCTCAAGATCTTATAATACATATTAGGACATCTTACTTGACACATAGAACCCCTTAGGATCCATATGACCCATTATTATATCTTAAAATGTCCTAGGACACATTCATCTATCTTAGCTTCTGTTAATACATATATGTGAACCCATCATTGCCCGCAAGAATCCTTAAGACATACTAGAGAATCAATTAATGTAACCTAAGATCCCTTAGACCACTTATCACATCTATGACCCATTAACATTATTGGACCATTATACATCTCTTACGACATTTTAAGACATATATGACCCATTCAGATCATCGAGACCCATTAACATATCTTAGGTTGTCTTAGGACACATTTATGTACATCTTAGATTCAATTAATATCATACAAGGATCCACTAATGAAACATAGGACCCCTTAGGACCTCTCATGTTACCCCCGACCCCTTAAGACAGTCTAGGACCACTTATATTGCACCTATGACCCATTAACATTCTAGGACTCTTATTTGGATCCCTTATGAAATCTTAAAACAAATATGAAACCTCAGGACCCCCGAGACCCATTAAAGAATCTTAGGATGTCCTACGACTAGACTTAGACCACTTATCACATCTACGACCCATTAATATTATTGGACCATTATACATCCCTTACGATATTTTAAGACATATATGACCTATTCGGATCCTGAAGATCCATTATACATACAAGGATCCACTAATGTAACCTATGACCCCTTAGTACCTTTTATGTTGCCCCCGACCCCTTAAGACACTCTATCTAACCCTTATCCATCCCTTACATTATCTTAAGACACATCTAGGACTCATTGTTACCCACAACCCCTTAAGATGGTCTAGGACCACTTATATTGCACCTACGACCCATTAACATTCTAGGACTCTTATCTAGATCCCTTATGAAATCTTAAAACAAATATGAAACCTTAGGACCCCCAAGACCCATTAAAGAATCTTAGGATGTCCTAGGACTAGACTTAAACCACTTATCACATCTACAACCCATTAATATTATTGGACCATTATACATCCCTAACGATATTTTAGGACATATATGACCTATTCGGATCCTGAACACCCATTATACATATGAGGATCCACTAATGTAACCTATGACTCCTTATTACCTTTTATGTTGCCCTCGACCCCTTAAGACACTCTACCTGACCCTTATCCATTCCTTACATTATCTTAAGACACATCTAGGACTCATTGCTATCCACAACCCCTTAAGATAGTCTGGGACCACTTATATTGCACCTATGACCCATTAACATTCTAGGACTATTATCTGGATCCCTTATGAAATCTTAAAACAAATATGAAACCTTAGGATCGCCAAGACCCATTAAAGAATCTTTGGATGTCCTAGCATTGGACTTAGACCACTTATCACATCTACAACCCATTAATATTATGTTACCCATGATCCCTTAAGACACTCTAGGACTCTTATCTATACCTTAGGACCTTGTTGGTGTAATTAAGTATTTGCTAATTACACTTTACTTAAGTTTACTTAGGATAATGCATTTGCATGTTAGTTGTCTTTGAGACACTTAGGAGTTTGCATTTCATTTTAGCACATGGATAGGAGAACTTCCACTTTAGGTGTGATAGTTGTCTTCACATACCTCTTTGTGTGTGAGATCCACCTTTAGTGCTCTTATCACATTATCATCCTCTCATTGTTGCACATAATTTCATTTACAATGGAGGATGATCCACCTTTGGTGGACATGTGATTCCACCATGTCTAGTTGTGATCTTATCACTTGCATATATTCTAGTTATCATGCATTGCCTATATATTGAGGCATTCCTACATTGTATGGAATCAATCAATCTATTATCCATCATTTGATCATATCATATTTTGTCTCTCTTGTGCTATCTCTTGAGCTTCTAGATCTTGGTTTTTCTTCTTTGTCTTAAGAAAATTCTTACATGGTATCAGAGCTAAAGGAGTCTTCATTGGATAGCCATTGGAGAGTGATTCATTGATTCAACTTTTGGAGGGCCACGAGCCAAATCCTGGATAAGCATTTTGTGGGAGCATTTTGAGCAAGATCAGACCTCATCATTGCATCTGGGTGGCTATTTCCATAAATTTTGACTATAAATTTGCCTACCTTGGGCAAAAGTCAAATCTGAGGCAAATTTTTTTTACAAATCGGAACTCTAAGACCCGATCTACAATTTGGGCAATTATTTTTGACAATTTTTCATTTAGATTTGTATTATTTCTGTCATTTATTTCTCAGATCTGCATTATTATCAATTTCTCAGATGTGCATTAATTTCCATTTTTGGATCTGCAATATTTGTCATTTTTCAAATCTGGGAATTTTTTTATTTTTATTTTTGGTAGATATATTTCTGGCAAAAAATTGGCCTATTAAGCCTATGTGGTGTAGTGAAGAGAGTATAGGTTGTCTGTACAGCGCGGCATCACAAGTCAAGCACTAAACTGGGAGTGCAAGCCTTGTAAACAGAACAAAGAGCTTAGCTCTTTGCATTGTAAGGTGGGAGTTGGAGATTTTAAATACCTAGAAGATCACTATCGGCGTGAGTGTGGGAGTAAATCCCACACCCACCACCGAACACACCGCTGGTCTCCACTACACAGTGCCACTAGACTCCTCTGCTACCAGTGCTTCTGCTATGTGGGCCACCACCGGTCACACCACCGAACAATGGAAGACACCTGCAGTCACTCCCAATCACCGCCCTCTACGTGGGACAGAGTTGTTCTCCCCAGTGCCACCTCAGCGGAGCTCCACCTCTGCTCTGCATATTCGCTTCACCACCGGGCCTGTGCATGTGCCACCATGCCTGTAGACCCTAGCTCTAGCACCACCTATTCCTCACTCAAATCACCACCACCACTGTGGGCTCAAACCCCCGCCATCACCGTGGGCCTCCGCCTCCCGCTCTCAATGCAGGAAGAACACCGCTCAAGAAAGACCTCCATCGGCAACTAAACCCTAGACCTCTGTGGGCTCTTCCACGCCAGTGCCAATGGATCACGAGAAGGCACGCCAACCCAGCACGGGTGTACATGCCAGCACACATGGGCCAATCAAAACCCAACACGTGGTAGCCCAGAGAAAAAAGGTTTTTAAAAAAATTTTTTAAACTTTTGGTAGTTTTACTATCTTAAAATTGATACCCATTTGGATGTCAACTGGACATTTTTTCTTTAGTGGTGATAGTCTCCAAGACATCAAATTTATCCTTGTCATTGCATCATCGGTTCATGATGTTAACTTTGACGGCCGTTTGACCGTCAAACTTGGGCATTTTTGCACTAAAATGATGGTCATTTGAAAATCAATTTTAAGATAATAAAACATGTGACGTTAGCATTTTTCAAAAAATTTCTAGCCCTCACCATTTGCAGTTTGGATTTGGCAGTCCAACTTTGGGAGGCCATAACTTGGTCATCCGGACTCCAAATTAGGTGCAATTCTTTTTTATTTTGGCTAAAATTTCCTGAACTTTTTAGTGGTGGTATTCTTTTCTAGTTTTGGATCATGAATTTTATAGAAATTGTAGTTTTTGGTGACTGTACCTATCTGATCCCTATTTTAGCAACTTTAGAGGCTTCGTATGGGCTCATGCAGACATATTTTCAGGTGCAATTTTTTTGAAAGTGCATAATTTTTTGTCTACTTTCTAGATCTGATATCAGTTTGGAGAAATTTTTGGTAGACATAGTACTTTCAGAATATGGTTTTTTTTGGCTTATTGTGGCACTTGTAATTGATTAGATCTTTGAGGGATCTTCTATCCTATCTTCCTGAGTCTATTGTAGCTTGATACTTTCAGTTGTAAAGATCAAAATTAGAAGTCCACTTTGATCTATTTTGTCAAGTGGCAATTGTACACGCACTAGCTATAAAGTGCCAAAATCATCATTTTGGGGAGGGGGGGGGGGGGTTCTTTGATTGAGTCAATTGGGGGGGTGTCTTGTGTGTTGGTGTCTCTATTTCTTCTGCTCTTTTCATTTTTGCATCATGGGTTCTATTGCAAAATTAACTCCACATAACTATGCTACATGGAAAGATAATGTATGGAGCAAGTTAATGGTTAGAGGTTTAAATCCTTATGTGGATGGTACAATTAAAAAACTTACTGATGATGATACTACTGCAATACAAATTTGGTCAAGCAAAAATTATAAAGCATTAGGAGTCTTAAGAGAGAATATGTCTCCAGCTGTCATGTATCACATCAAAACCATAAAGGATCCTAAAGATGCTTGGGATAAACTTGAAGATTTGTTTGGTAAAGTGGATGAAGACATGGGATTCAAAATTGAGACTGATCTCCTCAAATTAGATCCCAGGAACTTTGACACAATTCAAGATTATCTCAACAAAGTCAATGACTATAGAGCACAACTTGATGATTGTGGTAATCCCATGAAGGATGCAAAGTTGGTTAGTCACTTATTGAATCATCTTCCTCCCGAATATGCAGCTTTTGTTTCAAGTTACAATACTCACAAGTTGACCATGGGTAGTGCCTTCATTAAGCCTTCATTTGAGTCATTTTTAGAAATGTTGGTCTTAGACTAAGAAAAGTTGATACGTATGGGGATTCTCAAGTCTTCAACTTCCAAGGCATTGGTGGCTAATCATGAGAGTCAAGGCAATCAAAGTCAAAAGAAGAAGAAGAATTGGAAGTCTAAGTCTCAACAAGAAGGTACAACATCAACTTCTAGACAACATGACACTTCTACATCACCTCTAGAGGGTGAATGTTCAAAGAACGAGAAGCGGTTTTGTGCATATTGCAAAAAGGATGGACATGAAGAACACTTTTGTTATAAGGACATTGATGAATTGAAGAATCTTCTTGCCAAGAACAACATCAAATTGCCTTCTAGGATGTCTACCCCAACCTCTTCTTCACCACATTTAGAAAAAGATAAAGGAAAGGGTCATGCATTTGTCACTCAAAGAGGACAAGATTTGTATGCTTCTTCAAGTCATGATTCAAGTAGATGGCTTCTAGATTTAGGGGCTTCTCATCATATGGCTTCTTCACAATCCATGTTTTCATCATTTGAGCCTTGTAAAGGTCCACCTATTTTGATGGGCAATCACACTTACATGAATGTGATTGGGAAAGGAAGTATTGATGTTAGGGAGGGACACTTCAATGATGTGTTGTGTGTTCCACACTTGACCAATAACCTTCTTTCTATCTATCAAATCACAAATGGTGCTATAAAGAAGACTATGGAATTTAAACCTAATTCAGTTTTCATCAAGGACTTGGAGAGTGGAGCAATTATTGCTATTGGGATAGTGGATCACTCTTCTTTGTTGTACTCCTTTTCAGATTTTGTTCCTCTTGATGATAGTGATTCTTCAGATAATGAGTCTTCAGTATATGATGATTATAGTGATGATTCAGATTTTAAGGAGAGTTTTGGCTACTTGAACTTGGGTATTCTCACTCATGATCAAGCTCTTGAGCCTTCCATTTCATCTCCTCCTATTGAGACTATTTCTACTATTGCTCTTGATGATGCTTGCATTCACACAACCATGGATTCAAGTGCTTCAGTGCAGCAGGATATTCATTGTCTTCCAGATTGGGTTCCATGGGATGACTACTTGATAGACATTGTAGGTTTGTTTGTGGAGTCCTATACTTTAGATTTGGGAGACTTCATTGATGATATTCATCTTCTCTTTGGTGAAGATGATCCTTCTTCAGTTATTGCAAGAGAATATGTTGACCCTCATATTCATTCTCTAATTCATCATTCTTTCGAGGGTGACATGATTGTGGATACTTTGATATAGTAGTTGGAGGAGGTCACTTTCTCTTTAGAGGAGATACTTGGGTCTTTGGTACATGTTCTACATTCATCTTCAGTTGATCCTAATTTTTCTTTTTCAGCAGAGTGGCTTAGTACACATGATTTGGAGGAGGCACCTTTCAGCTTTGGCATGGGGAGACTTGAGCAAGTTTCAGAGACTCCATTTTTTTTGAGGTTTCTTCCTAAAGATTGGGGAGGAGGCTTCATATATACACCTTTGGTCTTGTTTCTTTCTAAGGGGAGGAATCTTGTTCTACACTCATGGAGTAGTTTCTACATTGAGCTTGGAGCATCTACCATTGGTGTTCATTCTACATTGAGGGGGGGCTACTTGGTCTCTCTTCCACTACTTCTATCTTATGGGGGGGATATTTTCCTCACATGAGGTCTTCTCTCTCATATTCTATTATTTTATTCATCTTTCTTTTTGGGGGAGGTTTTTTCCCATGAGGTTTTCCCTCTTTCTCCGCTTTATGAGAGATTGCATTGTTCTTGCCTTTTGTACATGGGTACCTAACATGGCCTAGTAGCCAGGACCCATCTTGCATTGTGAGCTTAAGTGCATTCTCCTAAGTTTCACTTAAGGGGGGGTGTTGGTGTAATTAAGTATTTACTAATTACACTTTACTTAGGATAATGCATTTGCATGTTAGTTGTCTTTGAGACACTTAGGAGTTTGCATTTAATTTTAGCACATGGATAGGAGAACTTCCACTTTAGGTGTGATAGTTGTCTTCACATACCTCTTTGTGTGTGAGATCCACCTTTAGTGCTCTTACCACATTATCATCCTCTCATTGTTGCACATAATTTCATGTACAATGGAGGATGATCCACCTTTGGTGGACATGTGATTCCACCATGTCTAGTTGTGATCTTATCACTTGCATATCTTCTAGTTATCATCCATTGCCTATATATTGAGGCATTCCTACATTGTATGTAATTAATCAATCTATTATCCATCATTTGATCATATCATATTTTGTCTCTCTTGTGCTATCTCTTGAGCTTCTAGATCTTGGTTTTTCTTCTTTGCCTTAAGCAAATTCTTACAGACCTCTTATGTTACCCATGACCACTTAAGATACTCTAGGACCACTTATGTTACCCACGACCCCTTAAGACACTCTAGGACCACTTATGTTACCCACGAACCCTTAAGACAGTCTATGACTAGATTATCTAAATGTTAGGACCTCTTATGTTGCCCACAACCCCTTAAGACACTCTAGGTCATATTAGGTCCTAATAGGTCATATTAGGTCATATTAGGAAACAAGGTATATAGTCTAAGTTTTTTCTCTACTTAAAGACCTAACTAGGACCTAATTAGAACCAATTATGACCTAATATAACCAATTCTAGGACCAATTATGACCAATTAGTCCACTAATAGGTCATATTAGGTCCTAATAGGTCATATTAGGTCATATTAGGAAATACGACTCATTAACATTCTAGGACTGTTATCTAGATCCCTTATGAAATCTTAAAACAAATATGAAACCTTAGGATCCGCAAGACCCATTAAAGAATCTTAGGATGTCCTAGGACTAGACTTAGACCACTTATCACATCTATGACCCACTAATATTATTGGACCATTATACATCCCTTATGATGTTTTACGACATATATGATCTATTCGGATCCTGAAGACCCATTATACATACGAGGATCCACTAATGTAACCTAGGATCCCTTAGGACCTTTTATGTTACCCATGACCCCTTAAGACACTCCATGACTCTTATCTATACCTTAGGACCTCTTATGTTACCCACAACCCCTTAAGACAATCAAGGACCACTTACATTACCCACGACCCCTTAAGACACTCTAGATCATATTAGGTCCTAATAGGTCACATTATGTCATATTAGGAAATAAGGATATGTCTAAGTTGTTTCTCTACTTAAAGACCTAACTAGACCTCTTAGGACCAAGTAGACCTAACTAGGACCTATTATGACCAATTAGATAGGTATTAGGTCTTTAACCAACATTAGTCTGATCAATTAGATGTATTAGGACCTATTACATCCAAATAGACCTAACTAAACCTATCTAGACCTATTATGACCAATTAGATAGGTAACTAGACCAATTCAGACCTATTAGGACCTAATAAGACCTCTTATATTATCTATGACCCCTTAAGACATAATTAACTTACTAGAGAGCTATATTATCTATGACTCCTGTAGCCTCATAGATAGCTAGTTGGGGAGAGGACTCTGGTAGTGGCACCGATGATGGCTGCTACTGCAGATAGAGTCATCATTGCTTCTTAGAGGAGAGATGTGGATAGTATAGGAGAGATTACTTCTGCGGCCACATCGATCACTTCAGATTCAGTGGGCAGATACATTTTGACTAGATTGAGTAGAGCTAGATCATCTTCTGAGGTTTTGTCTAGTACTACTATAGGTGTGAGTGAGGAGACATATAGAGCTGGAGGTCTTCCTATACCTAGTGAGATATGAGCACTGTCGGGTCATCAAAGTACTTTAGATATGGCCCTTTTGATTTTTGGAGGATCTCCTGCAGGCCTATTCTCATATTACTAATATGCATATGATCCCCATACATTCAGTCAGGGATTTCATTACACTTAAACAGGGTCTTGTAGTTCCACCAACATAGGATGCACCATCTACTAGTCAGGCACAACATAGTGTAGAGCACCAGGCACCCATAGATCACTCTATAGCTATAGAGCTAGGTATACATATTGGTGATGTACGCATCACCACTAAGGGCCTAGATGCTTTTGATGACCAGTTGCGTGGGTTTGTGTCAGGTGGATGTTGGCACTGATGGCAGGTTATTTATGGATATGTTATTGCATCTAGATGGTTCAGGTTCTACATCACTCCCCTCCCAACTAGTGTCACCCCTACACTCCTCATTACTACAGAGGTTCAGGACCTTAGGTGGTGTGGCTGATGCAGTATTAGTTGATGATATGATGGTGCAGTGTGCTAACAATCCTCCTACTCTTGAGACTCAGGTACATATAAAATTTTCTTTTCTTTTTTATCACAAGTTTTAGTGAACAATTAATTGTAGTCACATGTGTATTGATGTTTGTTCAATGTATAATATTTTGTAGGCACAATTAGTAGAGCATGTTACCTCTAGTGTGGGCTCAGAGCATCTTCCACATCATGTGACACCTACTAGTGGCTGGTGAGTTTTAGATATATGTATGTTTAAGCATGCATATGTACACATATATTTCAAGTACTTTACATAATATATCTACTATGTACATGTATATTTAACCAACTATTGTACACTAAATTTTTAGGGGTCAGTCACTGCTTTACAACCAGATGATGTTTTTCATAGGATTGATCTAGTAGATGTGACACCTAGTAGTGGTCAGGTAAGTTTTAAAAATATGTAAGTTTAAACATGCATTTATAATATTTTAATTATTTTAGATTATTATCATAAATATGTATGCATTTATATTCATAGGGATCAGTTGATGTCTCACAGCTAGAGGATGCTCATGGTAGTCGCTCAAAGGGTCACTTTGTTCACATGCACCTAGATGATTCTCTAGTTTAGGACATGTTGAACATATATTTTATTTGAGACTCATTTTATGATTTGAGACATGTTGAACATATATTTTATTTGATTAGAGACATGGTTTTATTAGATTAGATGATATGATTTTATTTGATTAGATGATATGATATATGATTTGATTAGATGGTTTTATTCGATTAGATGAATATGATTTTATTCGATTAAATGATATGATTTTATTTGATTAGATGATATGATTAGATTAGATGGTTTTATTCGATTAGATGAATATGATTTTATTCGATTAGATGATATGATTACATGGTTTTATTTGATTAGATGATATGAATAGATGATATGATTTTATTTGAGTTGAATAGATGATTTTATTTGATGATATATAATTTGATTAGATGATATGATTTGTTTAGATGATATGATTAGATGATATGTTGAATAATAACTATTCTAACTAATTCTAGAACTAACAAATGTCATACATAATATAACTAATTTCATCATTTTTTAGTGTCTTAAGGGGAGGTCTTAAGGGGATCTATAATTAATATCATAAAAGAAACCTAGTTAATACATGTAGTGAGTGAATAATAGTTCTATTCTAACTAATTCTAGAACTAACACATGTCATACGCAGTATAACTAATTTCATCATTTTTTAGTGTCTTAAGGGGAGGTCTTAAGGGGATCTATAATTAATTTCATAAAAGAGAACTAGTTAATACATGTAATGAGTGAATAATAACTATTCTAACTAATTCTAGAACTAACACATGTCATATGTAATATAACTAATTTCATGAAAGCATACATAAAATCTTTAACTAATATGAAATCTATAAAAATCATTGAATAATCAAAGTATACATATAAAATTATATATATTAAAATCATTGAACCATCAAATAGGTTCATCATATATCAACAAATTATAGTCCATCATATGTTTAAATATATAAACAAAGTATAGTGAAATTTAATTTAGAGATATCAAGTAGGTCCTAACACAAGAAATAAGTATACATATTATACTTTTTAGACCAACTCAAGTGGTTAAGACCTTTCATGGAGAACCTATAATATTCTCTCATGATCCTCGGTATCTAGTCTCCACTTATGATGTCCACGTTGAGATTTAACTATATGAAGACAAATGGATGTGGCAACTACTAGGTGACTATATTGAAACACCTTATTGTCTGGTTCATAATCAACAAAGTGAATACCATGTTGAATTACTTTGATTTTCTTGAAATATGTTCCCTCTAAAAAAACTAAACCTACAGGTCACAAATTTTAACAATATATAAATTTAAACAAACTCAATTTTAAATTTGTTAAAAGGTTCAAATTTAAAATTTACAAAATTGAGTTCAATATATTGATGTAAACCATATAAAAACCTATGGGGAACAACATTCCATCACTTTCTTCAGGTTCAAGTAACTTCATCCTCTCTGTAGTACAACACAATAAATAATAACCAACTCCTACATTTCCACACTCAGTAATCACTACAAAGACATCTCCCGCATAATAAATTTATATATGTACGTGTGTGAGATCTTAAAATAAATACTTAGTTCAATCTATAGATCTATCTATATCTATCTATACACATGGAACTCAATGTACCATATAATGTGAAATATATATACTTACCAATTTTGACCAATCCTGAGATATGATTGTGATCAGTAGAAATTAAAGGAACATCATCAAAGTTTTCATCTTCATCTCTATCAAATGTATCAGTAACCACTAATGGCACTAGATTTCATGTGCCTACATATCCACAATCTTGATTAATACATTCCTCATAATTGTCAGCAATGCAGTGACAACAAAAGCATGAGTAGTCCCTAGTGTTCAACATCCAATTGCAACAATTCGTACTCATAACTGAATGCAAAGATCACATCTTTTCTATCCTATTGCAACCATGCATAATTTTTCTATCCACACCTGAAAAAATGCATATATAATACATTCTATATAAATATAATTTGAATAAAAAATATCATAAAAATTTTAAACACTTTCAAATAATTTAAAAATGTGTGCATACCTTTTATCTCCCAAAATTTTCTATATGGCACTGCCTAATTCAATCTTGATGATGTGTCATTCTCATTTGGTGTGAAATGTGTCTTGCACCATTCAACCACATCATGTGCATTTTTTATATGCACTCCCTTATAATTCATTCGATAGTTTCATATAGCACGTTTGATGCAAGCTTCGACACCATCATGTTCACCTTTTCCATGTCCACTCTCAAAGAAACTCCAGACATGTGGTATGTTTCCATTACGATGATAGCTACATAGTGCATAAAATGGTCTCGATGATTTGAATTGTGCAGCACATTCATCTGACCAAACATAATGTTTATCAATTTTTATACCTCTTTCTTTTAAATTTGCAAAAAATGTCTTGAAGCAATGTTCCACATAATGAATGTCATTCTCTCTATCATCACTTATATAAAAATGATATTCCTTCTTGATGACCCGTGCTTCAAATGTGCTCTAAATACCATCCATATCTAATTGTGCGTGTCAATAACACACATGTACCATAATAGTAATTTGCTTTGAAAAATAGTACTCTGACTGAATTGCCTTTTGATGAACAAAAAAATAATTTTCTACAAAATCAACAACTAATACAATAGTTCCAAGCGGGAAATTGTCTCTCAATGTTTGAAATTGTTGTGCTTGCCACTTTGCAAAAAAAGCATGATGAATGTAGGGTTGGATCAATTTTTTTAATTTTTCCATAAATACTCCCACATTTATCTCCTCTTCAACATATTCTAACCTTTTGGATTCTTTCCCAAATTTTGTTTCATTCTTTACATATTTTTAACTCTTACAATTTACCATCTTTGTTACATCAATATTTTCATTTTTCAAAGGAAAAAGAGACAAGTCAGCACATGTTTGGCATATTCTTTTTATGCAATTTATTTGTCCAGCTACATCATCTCTTTTGTCACATAAAATAGATGAGATGAACTCACTTTGTCTACTAGGATGAGCCTTTTCAAAACCATAAGTGTCTCCTACAAACTTTCAAAAAACCTGATAGTGGAGATCAAATTCAATATGATAATGATAACAAGTTTCAAACACTTTGTTTGTTCTGATATAATATGGCTTCAATATTTCAAACAATGTTTGTCCAATATTTATATTAGGATTTGAACTACAAAATGACACATACATTTCATGTTGTGTTGTGTCCAACCAATGTTTCGTATGATACTCATATTGATTAGCTAAAATTCTATGTCTGATAACATCTCTAGTGTTTGATGAAGGCCGTGTATTATCATTCCAAAATGATGTGACCAAATTTTTTGTTCCTTCATCAATCCTATTAGAATGAGGAGCTCTACACATGATTTCCCAATTGCCTTCCAAGGTGCTATCATCCAAAAGTATTCTCCTATTAACATATCGTGATATTGTTTTCCTATTCAAACGAAAGTGAGATGAAACTAAAGATATCTATCTTTTTCATCCCATAGTGTAACCTACAATGGATGTCAACATAAATTTTCTTGTAATGGACTTATCTATAGTTTGAGATCACTTCCCTAGTTGGTTCAAACCTTTCTTAAGATTTTCAATCATATCAGTTTTCATGTCAACAACTTTTCTCTTCTTTGATGATGTGTCTATACCCAATAATTTTAATGCCCACTCCACCTTTTTGTTTATAAGTACAACTGAAAGCAATTGAGCTTGTTCAAGTGTTTCAAAATTATCAAATTTACACAATATTTCCCTTGCTATCATATTCATTGATCTCTTCTTAGCAAGACTTAAGGGTTGAACATTAGCAAGTGATCTCAAATTCTCCACATCCATTATAAGTAAATGATCTAAGTTTCTATCATTAATATTTTTCTTTACAGTTTGAGCTACATTTAAAAGTTCATCCATACCAATAGGAACACATGATGTTGACCCTTCTCCAACAACATCAATTGTTTGAGCTTCTGTAGGGAGTAATCCCGACTCTTCTTCAATGTGCAATTCTTCGACTTGACTTGACCCTCCTACTTTAGCTTGTCTTTCAGCTTCTTTAGTTTTATGATAATATGTCAATGTAGCTTCATGATTTCTTTGTTCAGTACCAGGTGACCTTTTTCTAGAAGATTAACTTTGTCTTCCCTTCTTGCTGCCCATTTCTTTGAGCTCAAAAAATGTCTTCCACAAGATCGTCAATAAAAATTATGCATTTGAAAAAATAGAAATATCAATCCTCCTTCAAAAATTGTCTTCAATAATAGAAAATGTGAATTTATTAATTGCAATTTGATATAAAATAAAAACAAAATGTTTTACTTTTATACCATTGTAAATTTTATTTAAAAAATCATTTTACATGTCGACTTCAATCGAAGTATACAACTTCATGCGAAGTAGCCAAGATAAAATTCTGGCAGTTGGAATTTTTCCTTGAGGGGCTTTGTGTGAGGGGTCTTCACACGAAGCCACTCAAATGTCTTCGTGTGAAGGGGTACTTCACACGAAGACCCCAAAAATGAAATTTTGCTCTCAGGAAACAACAAATCTTCAGAAAAATGGTCTTCCAGGGTTTGAAACAAGGACTAAACAAGATGATTTTTTCAAACAAATGATGTCAAATGATGCTATTTGGAACAAGATTTCTAATGAATATAATGTTAATACATATTGAGTTCATTATCACTTTTAAATATTACTTTAACTAAACATAGGTTGTTTGGTCATTCAACAACCTGTCTCTTTAAGGCTTCGAGAAAAATAGTAAATGATAAAATTTTTTTATGAAAAATATGTAGGAAAAGTGTATCTGTGTTACCTTTCTATGAAAAAAAGAAAAAATGAATTTTGATATACATAGATCAAGTTAGAGTGATCTAAGTGACCTTATGTCTAAATTACAGTTACGGTCACTTTAAAACTTAATAAACTATGAAATATTGATCCAAAATGAATAAAACCAATTGCGTCCTTTAGATATTGAAGTTAAAAATATAATCTTGAAAGAATTACATTGTTATCATATTTTTAAAAAACGTTATGTTGATCCAAGTGATGGTAACTCCTTAAAAACATAGTTTTTTCACGCAAACCACTTTTAGAAGGAGAAGGAAAAATGAATTTAAATGATTTTTAAAAAAAAAATTTAAGTATATGTAGAAACTAGAAAGAAAATTCTAAAAGACTCTAGTTTACATCATCTTCAAATTCCTAATAGTTTTGCAGCACTAGATCTTTGAAAGTGAAGTGTTTTCTCATAATTTTGAACTCTATGTCAAAGTTGGCCAAAAAGTGGGACTCACTATTGTGGGACCACCCAGTTGTCTGTAATTGATTACTCTAGAAAAATTTCGTGAATGTTTATGTGAGTTTGAGAGTCTCTGGTTGGTGAAGTCATCTATGTGAGGATTGATTGGAGTTGATTTCCAGAAGGATGTCTACTCAAGGATTGAAGTTTCATAGAGAATCTCCAGTGTTGTATTGTATTGTCTATGTAAATTTCAGAATGATTATGTTATACATATATATGTGTGCCTGTATTAGTGATTTGGAGTTTAGGATTATGTTTAAATATTTTTCCATGTTGTATGTATATGAATATTTTAGCATTTGCAAGAGGTTGTAGGGTCCTTAGCATTCTCCTTGTATCTCCTTTCTATTCCAGAATGTCCATGAGTTCTTTGAGGCTTTAGAACTTATGTTTCAACCCTACAGTTTCATATCTATTTTGCACCACCTTTCTTTGTCCAGATCTAGAACAAATTGGTTAGATAGATAGGATGGATTGATGGGCCATTTCTAAAGGGAAAATAGGAGATATCAAATGGTTCGTGCCCAGATTAGGCAACCATAGTTCTCATAATGCCAAGTTTTACCCACAAGTCAGAGTTGACAGTCATATTTTGTAGTGTCTGGCAATCGGTTTAGCATCAACCGAGAAAGGTTGATTTAGTGTCAATCGAGCAAGGTTAGTTTAGTGTCAACTAAGCCAAATCAATTTAGTGTCAACCGAGAAAAGTTAATTTAGTGTCAACTGAGCAAGGTCAGTTTAGTGTTAACCGAGCTAGGTTGGTTTAGTGTCAACCGAGCAAGGTCGGTTTAGTGTTAATTGAGCAAGGTCGGTTTAGTGTTAACCGAGCATGTTAGTGTCAACTGACCAAAATTGTGCCAAACAACCGAACCAGTGTCAAATGATTAAACCAGTGTCAACCGATTAGTCTGTATCAATTGACTGAACTGTATATCAATCGACCAGACTATATCAACCAAGTAGATTAGTATTAACTGTGGAAAACAAGATTTATACAAGTATAACATTTAAGTCAAGGTACTTTAGTATAAGTCACGGTACTTTAATTTCTTATACTTTAAATTATTGTTGTATAAAGGAATTAGGTACCTTCCACGATGATTGAGATAGGTTTCAGCTCTATAGGAGTTAAGATGTAGCTTCTAGATTTTAAATTTTCAATTTAAATCAAACTTAGCCAAATTTCAGGCTCATGAGATTTCTACAGATGGATGTTGTTTTTGTGTATGTGGAAGTTTGTATTAGCTATGTATGTTTATTACTTGTTTTTTTGAGGTTATATGGTTTACTTATGATGTGTTTTCAATTGTCATGCACTTGAGTTTAGTTTATGAGGCTAGGACTTGTCTCGGTGGCCTATGTGCATGGAACGGTTCCTTAGACCCATAAGTGAGCCTTCGAAAAGTTTTACTTGTGCATGTGAAAAGTTTTATGTTTTTATTGGAGATGTCTTGTGATAAAAATTCTTCCAATAGTTCTTGTTATGTATATGGATAAGGTTAGGACTCGTTCTGAGGGCCTCCAAGGGAGTTTCCTAAACCTATGAATCAGGACTTGGAAGTGTTATCTTGTATTTGTGGATTGTGATAGGGAAAGGGGATAGGAACCTTAAGTGAGTGGCTCACCATAGGTGTTGGAACCCTAAATTGGTTTCCAGATGATCCTATGGGTGGGTTTTTAAAATTGACAACCTTAAAAATTAACTTGGGAAGGGGGGATTCAAAAGATAATGAAAGAAAACATAATAATGGCTACACAGACCTGATTGGAGTACCGAGACCAGGGATAACTACCAGGATGGATCCCTATTCATAAAGGGGGGACTGGGGTTACATGGCTGCCAAGAAGGATCCCAATATACAGGTTGTGTGATGACACTCACTTAGGTGGTCTCCTAGAACCTTAACATCAGTGTTATAGTATGATGATATTTTATGTGCTTTATTCTGGTTTTGTTGAGCTTTGGTTTATTGGTATTTGAGAATTAGATTTCCTTAAGGTTTTGAGAGTACCTTGGTTCTATCTCCTAGCATGGCGGGTGGAACTTTATTAGTTTCACATGGTAGGGTGGCAAATATCTTTCTAGGTATGGTTCATGGTTCGAGTCGTGGCTTGGATTCTAGGTTGTTCAGTGGTGAAGATTATATTCTTGTATCATGTATCTCTCTCTTTTGTTATCAAGATGTAAAGATGTATGGTGAGCCTTGGGAAACTTGATGTAATAATCTCAATATATGCCTTCGAGCAATGTGTAGTAACTGTAATTATGTTTGTAAAAAGGAAATTGTAAGAAGTAAGGTATGTTTAAGGGAAGGGTAAAATTATGAATCTGAAAAGGGGATTGTATATGGTTAAATCAATGATAAATTCCTACCTTATATCTCTTGTGAATTTTAAATAAAATTGAAAGTAATGGTTCTATGCAAATATTTGTAATGAAAGTACTTGTGGATCTGTACACTTCTTTTGATATATGGTTAGTGAAAAGATATTTTAAGGTTTCAAGGGTATCTCCAAGTGAAATAATAAGGGAAAAAGGACCATGTATGTTATTAAAATAGTGATGAGATGTGATTACTTAAATGTATATTGCAATGTGAGTGATGTCGGGTTATTCAAACTAGGTTTTATAAAAAATCTTTTACTAGATGTTTAGAAGGTTATAGTTGATAATTTGTGGAAGTTAAACTTGGGTCAAAAATGATTCATTAAATGGGTTATGTTGGTTATCAATATATGGTTAAGTACTTTACACTCTCTCTATTATTATATTGAAAATAGAAAGTAAGGACTCTTAATGGAAAAGTTTACTTGAGTTTTGATGGTGCAATTGAGTTGAGCATAGACACTGTTAAGGAGTAAATAAATACAAAAGAATAAATTTGCTTAGTGGATATGACAAGTAATGTGTGCTTGTTTCAATTCTAAAGGTAAATTGCGTGTTACTCGGTAAGGAAAATTAATTCCACTAGTTCATTAATGTAATTGGTTTTGATGTGAAATGGAATCAATTTAAATTGAAGTTGTAATGCAAATAGAATTTGATAAATTAAGTAATAAAATGAAATACTTAATAATGGTAAATGAATTCATTAAGGGAACCTTAAGGAATGTACTTGTGAATAGTAATGATGGTATGTTAGATTGTAAAAAAATATAGTTGTAATTTTAGGTCATAGACCTAATTCCTTATGGGTTCCCTAGCGGGGACATTACATTTGGTATCAGAGCCCTAGGTTTCTACACTGGGAGCTCTAGGGTCTCTTTGCATTTAATTTAGTTTCTTCTTCTTATTATTAAGTTATGCCAACTCAATGGCTATACTTATGTTGTAACATTCTTCCTAGATGCTTTCCAACACCGTAGAGGATGTTAGGAGAGAGATTAATATTCTCCCTCATCATCTCAACATGAAAATTTCATGTAGAGGATGTGAGGAATTGAAAGCAAGAATTATGACTCAGAGGAGTCTCAGATAAGACAACTCTAGTGACTAATTTGGCTGAAGCTAGAATCCATCAAAAGAAAAGTTAGCCCTGAGGAGGCAACTCATTCTGACCATTATGATAGGGATAGAATATAAGCCCTAGGTTGTTCTACTAATAACCTTGGACTACTCGTAATACTGGAGTCTATTGTATTTCCCCATCTGATGTTTTCTTCTGGCCTACCAAACTTGAATACATTGGGTGTCTTCTTTTTAAAGTTTCCTTTATGTTAACAAACTTGAGCATTGAACATAAAAGGTATGTTTTCTATATTTCTATGATAATATCTTGCAAGAAAGGAATATCTGAAATGATTATAAGATTCATGTGGTTCAAATAGATGGTCAAGAATTCTTGATACTTGGGTGTTGTGTTAGTATCCTTGTTCTAAGAAAATCTTAAATAATTGTAAGGAAAGTTCTTTATCTCATCTCCTAATCTTATGAATGACTACCAAAATAGTATGAAAAGTTATATACTCTACTTCCCTATAAATGCTAGATAACATCATGATAGTTATGTCCGATTATTTAAGGCTAGATATATTTGAAACATGTTGTACTTATGGTTTGGAAAAATGGATGATAGGGTTTCTAGGACAAAAAGGATTGCAATATTGGATGGTTGTAAAACATGTTTTGTAGATGTATCTTTATCCCTTCCTTGAGAACTTAGGAACTTATGAACTGACATTTGCATGAAAATGAGATAACGTGTGTTGAAATTAGGTAATATCTGATATTTAAAAATATGGCAAGAATAAGAATCATCTCTCTTTTATATACCCTCTTAAGTAATAAATTAATTCTATTGTTGAATCAGATGTGTCTCTCCCTTCTTTGTCAAGAAATATGTTTAAAAGGCTAAAGTTTATAAGTGAAAATCAATATGTCAATAAGGAGAATGTGCTTACCTAGAGGAAACCCTTGGTTAAAGGACCTATGTCCCCAAGGTTTTGTAATAAATAGGATTAAAATACACAATTAGTTGAAAGGAGAAGTGTTTGATTATATGGTAAGAATTTTAAATTATATATGGTCCACATAAGTGGTGCGAATTGAAACAATGAAAAATCATCAACTATAAGGAAAAAATATGATATTAACAAAATTATGTAGTAATAATTTACTTTACTAAAATTTTGTGTGTGAAATAAGATTTGAATCTAACAACATTGCTAGTATATGGGAATGATGAGTTTTTATGAAAGGAATAATGATATGTCTATTAGAATAAGAGTTAAGTCAAACTTTCTAACTATGCTATAATGGAAATATTAGAAGAATGAGAATTTTTAGGTAATGGTGTAGATGTCATATTGAAGATGCAAGACTTGTAGTTACTCCTCAAGTGTTCTTTTATTGAAATGTGTGTACAAAAGGTTAGAGGGTTAGACATATGAATTTGATTAAATAAGAGGGTAGCCGTGGGACTCATGTATTTCTCTCCCTCTATTAAAGAATCTATGAATTTTATTTTGGCAAATGGTAAATATTCAAACAAACTTGTTAAGGTTGGGAAAGTATATATACTCGAAAGAAGCTTATTTTGAATTTCTGGGAAATGGAATTGGTTAAATATTGATGAAGCTCTAGCTTAACGAATCGTGTTAAATTTCTTCGAAGTACATTTATGTGTATTGTCATAATACACCACTAATAAATTGTTATAAAAGAATCCTAAAAAGTATCTTAGGTTTCATTATTTGAAAAGGATGTGCATTCCATCTTGTGTGTAAGTTAGACATTAGTGATTTCCCTATAAGTTTACCATAGGCTTGATGAGAAAAAGTAACTAGTTTCATAAAGAGAATTGTTTTTGTCTTATCTCATAAAATTGTATGATGTTCAATATTTGAATGATTTTTTGTTTGAAAATATTTACCAAGGGAGTAGTATGATCGGAGTATCTTATGTATACAAATTGAGAAGAAATAATCCCTGTATCGATATGTATCTAGTTTAGAGAATGAAATTTAAATTCTTAATTGCATTTTAGATTCCTTAAATATGTTTTGGTATTAAAAGAAATCCTAATTCCTAAGGTGAAAATTATACTTAATGTATCAATAATAGACTAAGATTAGAAATGTTTGTAATATTCTTATTTTATGTTTGGTTAATGGCTATAAAATTCTGACTTCCAAGAGTAAGTTGAATCTTACAGAGGGATGATGTAATGCCCCTCCAACCCTATCAAGTCTTGGTTATGCTCACTGAAATTAGGAAGAGCTATATGTGAGACTCATCCTTCTTGAGATGGTAACCAGAACCTCTTCCAACTTACCATAACTTCATATTTTAATGTGGGAATAATAATATTTGTGTAGGTATGTTACTATACATCTTCTTTTGCATCAATGATAGTTTAGGACCTTAGTGCTAAAAGGATCACCTGCTAGATGTATATGCTTTTATGCGAAATGTGCATTATTATTATTTATGTCTACCTTAGGTTAATTGATTATAATCACGTAAGGGTTAGATGGGTTACCTTATCTAATAACGTTACTTGGGATTAGATATGATTAATGCATTTAGGGTTATATGATCTATTTATCTTGATTTGATTAAGGGACATTTTGAGTACATGCCTGATGGTTAAATGGGTTTGTGAAAGTTAATAGATGGTTTATATTTGTTATACAAATATGGAAAAGAGATTATTCTAGTACTAACCATTGTAATCCAATTATGCTTTGTGGATTTCACCATCTAATGTGATTGTAGGATAAGGAAAGGTAGTTGTAGTTACTACTACAGGAGGTCCACACGATGTCACACTCTCCCTCCTTGTTTTCCATTGTTTGTTTATATATGTATGTATGCATGTCGGTTGGTGTTGCAAGATGCAGGTACTAGGCATCGACTCCACCTAGATACAGAGGTCTGAGCGTGCCTTCAAAATCCTTGAACTTTTGTTGTGTGGAGGTATTGCCAAGATTACTCTCAAGGTTACCATGGACTTAGATTTCTGCTCAGGAGATTACCCTAGTTGGGGGATTTGAATGCACTATGTGATGTGGTCTTGTGAATGATGATTTGATGTCATTTTTGTGATTTATGATGTGAGTTAGATTTATCCTTATTAGTAATTGCATATATATTTATTATATATAAGTGTATATTGATTGTATGTTATATAGGTATGTGTATATGTGGGTGCACACACATATACCCGTGCTTATATAAATAATAGTATTTGTATATTTTTTAAATGATTGTTTAAATGATATGTTATTTATAATAATTAAATGAAGTGGATTAACTAAAAGTTAAAATAATATTTATAATAATAATAAAAGAAAATTTATTTGTATTAAAACTAGCTATCTAGGAGGGAGTTGAACTCGAGACCTCATAGAAGTTAGGCTAGTTATATTCCATGTGTGCTGTGTGTTTCCTTGATAGTTATTTGGTGAATTTTTCTTGTTATGGTTTTATTTTGAGACTATTTTAATTAAATTTATTAAAACCTTGATTAAGTCTTTTACAGGAAATTATTTGGTTGGCCCTTCAACCAACTATGGAAGTTGGAGAAGTTGCTTCCCATAAAGAAACTCCTCTAACCACATAGTTGGAGGATAAATAATTGAAGATTTTGTGTTTGGTGTAGGATAATTTTTGGAAGATTGGTTTTCTTTTGAGTTGTCTGCAATTGATTAGTCCAAAAAAATTTGGTGAATGTTTATGTGAGTTTGAGAGTCTCTGGTCAGTGAAGTCATCTGTGTGAGGATTTCTTGGAGTTGATTGCCAGAGGAAGATTTCCAGAAGGATATCTACTCAAGGATTGAATTTTAACAGAGAATCTCCAGTCAAGGGAAGAGGATTCTCCATAGGACCCAAGGTAGGGTCTAAATTGGGAAGAATCTCCATTCTTCCTCTTTGTGTATGAATGTGCTCTTTGTGTGTTGTATTGTCTATGTAAATTTCAGAATGATTATGTTATACATATATATGTTGTGCCTGTATTAGTGATTTGGAGTTTAGGATTATGTTTAAATAATTTTCCTTGTTGTACATATATGAATATTTTTACATTTTTAAGAGGTTGTAGGGTCCTTAGCATTATCCTTGTATCTCATTTATATTCCAAAATGTCCATGAGTGCTTCAAGGCTTTAGAACTTATGTTTCAACCCTACAGTTTCATATCTATTTTGCACCACCTTTCTTTGTCCAAATCTGGAAAAAATTGGTTAGATAGATAGGGTGGATTGATGGGTCATTTCTCAAGGGAAACTAGGAGATCTCAAATGGGTCACGCCCAGATTAGGCATCCATAGTACCCATAACGCCCAGTTTTATCCACAAGTCAGAGTTGATAGTCATATTTTGTATTTTCTGGCAATGGGTTTAGTATCAACCAAGAAAGGTTAGTTTAGTGTCAACCGAGCCAGGTCGGTTTAGTGTCAACTAAGAAAGGTTAGTTTAGTGTCAACTTAGCAAGGTCGGTTTAGTGTCAACTGTGAAAGGTTAGTTTAGTGTCAACTAAGCAAGGTCAGTTTAGTGTTAACTGAGCCAGGTCGGTTTAGTGTGAACCGAGCAAGGTTGTTTTAGTGTCAATCAAGCAACGTTGGTTTAGTGTTAATCGAGCATACCTATCAATTGATGAAACTAGTGTTAACTGAGAATGTTAGTGTCGACCAACCAAATTAGTGTTAACTAAGCATGTTACTGTCAACCGAACAAAACTGTGCCAAATAACCAAACCAGTGTCAACCGAATAAACCAGTGTCAACTGAGCAGTCTGTATCAATCGACTGAACTGTATATCAACCGACCAGACTATATAAACCGAGCAGATTAGTGTTAACTGTGGAAAATAGGATTTATACAAGTATAACATTTAAGTATAAGTAATTAAAGTACCATGACTTATACTAAAGTACTGAAGTTATACTTGTATAAATGAATTAGGTACCTTCTAGGATGATTCAGATAGGTTTCAGCTCCATAGGAATTAATATGTAGCTTCTAGATTTTGAATTTTGAATGTAAATAAGACTTAGCCAAATTTTAGGCTCATGAGATTTCTACAAATGGATGTTGTTTTTGTGCATGCAGAAGTTTGTATCACCTATGTATGCTTGTTACTTGTTTTGTTGAGGTTATATCATTTAATTATGATCTGTTTGCACTTGTCATATACTTGAGTTTAGTTTATGAGGCTAGGACTTGTCTCGGTGGCTTGTGTGCATGGGAGGGTTCCTTAGACCTATAAACGAGCCTTGGAAAGTTTTACTTGTGCATGTGAAAAGTTTTATGTTTTTATTTGAGATGTCTTGTGATAGAAATTCTTCCAATAGTTCCTATTATGTATATGGATAAGGTTAGGACTCGTTCTAAGGGCCTACGTGCGCAAGCGAGTTTCCTAAACCTATTAATTAGGACTTGGAAGTGTTATCTTGGATTTATTGATTGTGATAGGGTAAGGGGATAGGAACCTTAAGTGAGTGGCTCACCATAGGTGTTGGAACCCTAAAGTGGTTGCCAGATGATCCTATGGGTGGGTTTGTAAAAGTGATAACCTTAAAAATTAACTTGAGAAGGGAAGATTCAAAAGATAATGAAAGAAAACATAATAATGGCCACACAAACCTAATTGGAGTACTGAGACCAGGGATAACTACCAGGATGGATCCCTATTCATAAAGGGGGGACTAGGGTTACGTGGTTTGCAGGAAGGATCCATATGTACAAATTGTGTGATGACACTCACTTAGGTGGTCTCTTAGAACCTTAACCTCAGTGTTATAGTATCATGATATTTTATGTGCTTTATTCTGGTTATGTTGAGATTTGGTATATTGGTATTTGAGACTTAGATTTTCTTAAGGTCTTGAGAGTAGCTTGGTTCTATCTCCTAGCATGGGGTGTGGAACTTTATCAGTTTCACATGGTTGGGTGGCAAATGTCTTCCAATGTATGGTTCATGGTTCAAGTCATGGATTGGATTCTGGGTTGTTCAGTGGTTAAGATTTTGTTCTTGTATCATGTATCTCTATCTTTTTTTATCGAAGTATAAAGATTTCTAGTGAGCCTTTGGAATCTTGATGTAATAATCTTTCTCTATGCCTTCGGGCAATGTGTAGTAACTGTAATTATGTTTGTAAAAAGGAAATTATAAGAAGTAAGCTCTGTTTAAGGGAAGGGTAAAATTATGAATCTAAAAAGGGGATTGAATATGGTTAAATCAATGAGAAATTCCTACCTTATATCTCTTGTGAATGTTAAATAAAATTGAAAGTAATGGTTCTATGCAAATATTTGTAATGAAAGTACGTGTGGATCTGTAAACTTCTTTTGATATATGGTTAGTGAAAAGATATGCTAAGGGTTCAAGGGTATCTCTAAGTGAAATAATAAGGGGAAAAGGAACATGTATGTTATTAAAATAGTGATGAGATGTGATTACTCAAATGTATATTTCAATGTGAGTGATGTCAGGTTATTCAAATTAGGTTTTAATATAAATCATTTACTAGATGTTTACAAGGTTATAGTTCATAATTTGTGGAAGTTAAACTTGGGGAGAAAATGATTAATTAGATGGTTTATGTTGGTTATCAATATATGGTTAAGTACATTACACTCTTTCTATTATTATATTGAAAATAGAAAGTAAGCACTCTTAATGGAAAATTTTAATTGAGTTTTGATGGTGCAATTGAGTTCAACATAGATACTGTTAAGGAGTAAATAAATATGAAAGAATAAATGTTCTTATTGGATGTGATAAGTAATGTGAGCTTTTTTAACTTCTAAAGGTAAATTACGTGCTAGTCAGTAAGGAAAATTAATTTGACTAGTTCATTAATGTAATTGGTTTTGATGTGAAATGGAATCAAAGTAAATTGAAGTTGTAATGGAAATAGAATTTGATAAATTAAGTAATAAATGAAATACTTAATAATGGTAAATGAATTCATTAAGGGAACCTTAAAGAATGTACTTGAGAATAGTAATGATGGTATGTTAGAATGTAAAAAAATATAGTTGTAATTTTAGGTCATAGACCTGATTCCTTAAGGGTTCCTTGGCAGGGACATTACATTTGGTATCACATCGCTAGGTTGATACACTAGGAGCTCTAGGGTCTATTTGTGTTTAATTTAGTTTCTTCTTCTTCTTATTAAGTTATGCCAACTCAATGGCTATACTTATGTTGTAACATTCTTCCTAGATGCTTTCCAATGCTATAGAGGATCCTAGGAGAGAGATTAATATCATCCCTCATCATCTCAACATGAAAATTCCATGTAGAGGATGTGAGGAATCGAGAGAATGAATCATGACTTAGAGGAGTCTTAAATAAGACAACTCTAGTGACTAATTTGGCTAAAGCTAGAACCCATCGAAAGAAAAGTTAGCCCTGAGGAGGCAACTCATTCTGACCATTATGATAGGGATAGAATATAAGCCCTAAGTTGTTCTACTAATAACCCTGGACTACTCGTAATACTTTAGTCTATTACGTTTCACCATCTGATGTTTTCTTTTGGCCTACCAAACTTGAATACATTGGGTGTCTTCTTTTTAAAGTTTACTTTATGTTAACAAACTTGAGCATTGAACATAAAAGGTATGGGTTCTATATTTCTACCATAATATCTTACAAGAAAGGAATATCTAAAATTATTATAAGATTCATGTGGTTCAAATAGATGGTGAAGAATTCTTGATACTTGGGTGTTGTGTTATTATCCTTGTTCTAAGAAAATCTTAAAGAATTATAAGGAAAGTTGTTTATCTTATCTCCTGATTTTATAACTGACTACCAAAATAGTATGAAAATTTATATACTCTACTTCCCTATAAATGCTAGATAACACCATGATTTTTATGTCTGATTATTTAAGGCTATATATATTTGAAACATGTTGGACTTATGGTTCGGTACAAGGGATGATTAGGTTTCTAGGACAAAAAGGATTGTAATATTCGATGGTTGAAAAACATGTTTTTTAGATGTATCTTTATCCCTTGAGAACTTAGGAACTTGTGAACTGACATTTTCATGAAAATGAGATAACGTGTGTTGAAATTATGCAATAATTGATATTTCAAAATATGGCAAGATTAAGAATCATCTCTCTTTTATATACCCTCTTCAGTAATAAATTAAATCTATTGTTGAATCAGATGTGTCTCTCCCTTCTTTCTCAAGAAATATGTTTAAAAGGCTAAAGTTCATAAGGGAAAATCAATGTGTCAATAAGGAGAATGTGCTTAGCTAGAGGAATCCCTTGGGTAAAGGACCTATGTCCCCAAGGTTTTGTAATAAATAGGATTAAAATACATAATTACTTGAAAGGAGAAGTGTTCAATTATATGGTAAGAATTTTAAATTATATATGATCCGCGTAAGTGGTGTGAATTCAAACAATGAAAAATCATCAACTATAAGGAAATATATGATATTAAAAAAATTATGTAGTAATTATTTACTTTATTGAAATTTTGTGTGTGAAATAAAGATTTGAATCTAACAACATTGCTAGTATATAGGAATGATGAGTTATTATGAAATGAATAATAATATGTCTATTAGAATAAGAGTTAAGTCAAACTTTCTAATTGTGCTATAATGGAAATATTAGAAGAATGAGAATTTGTAGGTAATGGTATAGATGTCATATTGAAGATGCAAGACTTGTAGTTACTCCTCAAGTGTTCTTTTATTGAAATGTGTGTACAAAAGGTTAGAGGGTTAGACATATGAATTTGATTAAATAAGAGGGTAGCCATGGGACTCATGTATTTCTCTCCCTCTATTAATGAATCTATGACTTTTATTTTGGAAAATGGTAAAAATTCTAATAAAATTGTTAAGGTTGCGAAAGTATATATACTCGAAAGAAGCTTATTATGAATTTCTGGGAAATGGAATTGGTTAAATATTGATGAAGCTCTAGCTTAATGAATCATGTTAAATTTCTTTGGAGTAGATTTATGTGTATTGTTGTAATACACCACTAATAAATTGTTATAAAAGAATCCTAAAAAGTATCTTAGGTTTCATTATTTGAAAACGATGTGCATTCCATCTTGTGTGTAAGTTTGAAATTAGTGATTTCTGTATAAGTTTACCATAGGCTTGATGAGAAAAAGTAAATAGTTTCATAAAGGGAATTTTTTTTGTCTGATCTCATAAAATTGTATGATTTTCAATATTTGAATGATTTTTAGTTTAAAAATATTTACCAAGGCAGTAGGATGATCATAGTATCTTACGTATACAAATTGAAAGGAAATAATCCTTGTATCAATATGTATCTAGTTTAGACAATGAAATTTGAATTCTTAATTGCATTTCAGATTCCTTAAATATGTTTTGGTATTAAAAGAACTCCCAATTCCTAAGGTGAAAATTATACTTAATGTATCAATGATCGACTAAAATTAGAAATGTTTGTAATATTCTTATTTTATGTTCGGTCAATGACTAGAAAATTCTGCCTTCCAGAAGTAAGTCAAATCTTAGGGAGGGATGATGTAATGCCCCTCCAACCCTATCAACTCTTGGTTATGCTCATTAGAAATTAGGAAGAACTATATATGAGAATGATCCTTATTGAGATGGTTTCTTAAGCTGAACCTCTTCCAACTTACCATAACTTCATATTTTAATGTGGGAATAATAATATTTGTATAGGTATGTTAATATACATCTTCTTGTGCTTCAATGATAGTTTAGGACCTTAATGCTAAAAGGATAACCTAATAGACGTTTATACTTTTATGAGAAATGTTCATTATTATTTATGTGTACCTTAGGTTAATTCATTATAATCATGTAAGGGTTAGATGGGTTACCTTCTCTAATAACATTACTTGTGATTAGATATGATTAATGCATTTATGGTTATATGATCTGTTTATCTTGATTTGATAAAGGGACATTTTGAGTACATGCCTGATGGTTAAATGGGTTTTTGAAAGTTAATAGATGGTTTATATTTGTTATACAAATATGGAAAAGAGATTATTCTCATACTAACCACACTAATCCAATTATGCTTTGTGGATTTAACTATCTGATGTGAGTGTAGGATGAGGGGAGGCAGTTGTAGTTACTCCTACAGGAGGTCCACACGATGTCACACTCTCCCTCCTCATTTTCCATTGTTTGTTTATATATGTATGTATGCGTGTTGGTTGGTGTTGGCAGACGTAGGTACTAGGCATTGACTCCACCTGGCTACAAAGATCTGAGCTTGCCTTGAAAATCCTCAAACTGTTGTTGTGTGGAGGTATTACAAAGATTACTCTCAATGTTACCATGGACTTAGATTTCTTCTTAGGGGATTACCCTAGTTGGGGGATTTGAATGCACTATTTGATGTGGTTTTGTGAATTATGATTTGATGTCATTTTTGTGATTTATGATGTGAGTTAGATTTATCCTTATTTGTATATTTATATATATTTATTATATATAACTGTATATTGATTGTATGTTATATAGGTATGTGTATATATGGGTGCACACACATGTACCCGTGCTTATATAAATAATAGTATTTATATGTTTTTCTAATGATTGTTTAAATGGTATGTTATTTATAATAATTAAATGAAGTGGATTAAATAAAAGTTAAAATATTAATAATAATAATAATAATAAAAGAAAAGTTATTTGTATTAAAACTAGCTATCTAGGAGGGATTTGAACTTGAGATGTCCAAGAAGTTAGGCTAGTTAGTTTCCATTTGTGCTATGTGTTTCCTTGATAGTTATTTGTTGAAGTTTTCTTGTTATGGTTTTATTTTGAGACTATTTTACTTAAATTTATTAAAACCTTGATTAAGTCATTTACGGGAAATTATTTGGTTGGCCCTTCAACCAACTATGGAAGTTGGAGAAGTTGCTTCCCGTAAAGCATCTCCTCCAATCACATAGTTGGAGCATATATAATTTAAGATTTTGTGTGCGGTGGAGGGTAATTTTTGGAAGATTGGTTTTCTTTTGAGTTTTTTGTAATTGATTACTTCACAAAATTTTGTTGAATGTTTATGTGAGTTTGAGAGTGTCTGGTTGGTGAACTCATCTGTGTGAGGATTGCTTGGAGTTGATTGCCAGAGGAAGATTTCCAAAAGGATATCTAGTCAAGGATTGAAGTTTCACATAGAATCTCTAGTCAAGGGAAGAGTATTCTCCATAGGACCCAAGGTAGGGTCTAAACTAGGATGAATCTCCATTTTTCCTCTTTGTGTATGAATGTGCTCTGTCTGTGTTGTATTGTCTATGTAAATTTCAGAATGATTATGTTATACATATATATGTTGTGCCTGTATTTGTGATTTGGAGTTTAGGATTATGTTTAAATATTTTTCCATGTTGTATGTATATGAATATTTCTGCATTTGTAAGAGGCTATAGGGTCCTTAGCATTCTCCTTGTATCTCCTTTCTATTCCAAAATGTCCATGAGTTCTTTGAGGCTTTAGAAGTTATGTTTCAACCCTACAGTTTCATATCTATTTTGCACCACCTTTCTTTGTCCAAATCTAGAAAATATTGGTTAGATAGATAGGATGGATTAATGGGCCATTTCTAAAGGGAAACTGGGAGATCTCAAATGGGTTGTGCCCAGATTAGGTAACCATAGTTCCCATAATGCCCAGTTTTACCCGCAAGTCAGAGTTGATAGTCGTATTTTGTAGTTTCTGGCAATTGGATTAGTGTCAACTAAGCAAGGTCGGTTTAGTGTCAACCAAGCCAGGTCAGTTTAGTGTTAACTGAGAAAGGTTGGTTTAGTGTCAATCAAGCAAGGTCAGTTTAGTGTTAACCGAGCCAGGTCACTTTAGTGTCAACCAAGCAAGGTCAGTTTAGTGTCAACCGAGCAAGGTTAGTTTAGTGTTAATCAAGCATGTTAGTGTCAATTGATGAAACCAATGGTAACCGAGAATGTTAGTGTCAACTGACCAAGGTAGTGTTAACCAAGCATGTTACTGTCAACTCACCAAAACTATGCCAAGTGACTGGACTAGTGTCAATAGACTAAACCAGTGCCAACCGAGCAGTCTATATCAACCACCCAAATTATATATCAACTGACCAAACTATATCAACTAAGGAGATTAGTGTTAACTATGGAAAACATGATTTATACAAGACTAACATTTCAGTATAGGTCACAGTACTTTAGTATAAGTCATGGTACTTTAATTTCTTATACTTTAAGTTATACTTGTATAAAGGAATTAGTTACCTTCCGGGATGATTGAGATAGGTTTCAGCTCCATAGGAGTTAAGATGTAGCTTCTAGATTTTGAATTTTGAATTTAAATCAGACTTAGCCAAATTTCAGGCTGATGAGATTTCTATAGATGGATGTTTTTGTGCATGCAAAAGTTTTTACACCTATGTATGTTTGTTACTTGTTTTGTTGAGGTTATATCATTTACTTATCATGTGTTTGCACTTATCATATACTTGACTTTATTTTATGAGGCTAGGACTTGTCTTGGTGGCCTTTGTGCACAGGAGGGTTCCTTAGACCTATAAATAAGCCTTGGAAAATTTTTACTTGTGCATGTGAAAAGTTTTATGTTTTTCTTTGAGATGTCTTGTGATAGACATTCTTCCAATAGTTATTGTTATGTATATGGATAATGTCAGGACTCGTTCTAAGGGCTTGAGTGCGCAAGGGAGTTTCCTAAACCTATGAATCAAGACTAGGAAGTGTTATCTTGTATTTGTGGATTGTAATAGGGTAAGGGGATAGGAACCTTAAGTGAGTGGCTCACTATAGGTGTTGGTACCCTAAAGTGGTTGCGAGATGATCCTATGGGTGGGTTTGTAAAAGTGATAACCTTAAAAATTAACCTGGGAAGGGGGGATTCAATAGATAATGAAAGAAAACATAATAATGGCCACACAGACCTGATTGGAGTACAGGGACATGGAATAACTATCAAGATGGATCCTTATTCATCAAGGGGGCACAAGGGTTACATGGTTTCCAGGAAGGATCCCAATATATAGGTTGTGTGATGACACTTACTTAGGTGGTCTCCTAGAACCTTAACCTCAGTGTTATAGTATGATGATACTTTATGTCCTTTATTCTGGTTCTGTCAAGCTTTGGTTTATTGGTATTTTAGACTTAGATTTCTTTAAGTTCTTGAGAGTACCTTGGTTCTATCTCCTAGCATGGGGGGTGGAACTTTATCAATTTCATATGGCTGGGTGGTAAATGTCTTTCAAGGTATGGTTCATCGTTCGAGTCGTGGCTTGGATTCTGGGTTGTTTAGTGGTGAAGATTCTATTCTTGGATCATGTATCTCTATCTTTTTTTATTGACATGTAAAGATGTATGGTGAACCTTGGGAAACTTGATGTAATAATATTTCTATATGCCTTCGAGCAATGTGCAGTAACTGTAATTATGTTTGTAAAAAGGAAATTGTAAGAAGTAAGGTATGTTTAAGGGAAGGGTAAAATTATGAATCTAAAAAAGGGGATTGAATATGGTTAAATCAATGAGAAATTCCTACCTTATATCTCTTGTGAATTTTAAATAAAATTGAAAGTAATGGTTCTATGCAAATCTTTGTAATGAAAGTACTTGTGGATCTGTAAACTTCTTTTGATATATGGTTAGTGAAAAGATATGCTAAGGGTTCAAGGGTATCTCCAAGTGAAATAATAAGGGGAAAAGGAACATGTACGTTATTAAAATAGTGATGAGATGTGATTACTTCAATGTATATTTCAATCTCAGTGATGTTGGGTTAGTCAAACTAGTTTTTAATATAAATCTTTAAGTAGATGTTTACAAGATTATAGTTGATAATTTGTGGAAGTTAAACTTGGGGAAAAAATGATTCATTAAATTGTTTATTTTGGTTATCAATATATGGTTAAGTACTTTACACTCTTTCTATTATTATATTGAAAATAGAAAGTAAGGACTCTTAATGGAAAAGTTTAATTAAGTTTTGATGGTGCAATTGAGTTGACCATAGATACTGTAAAGGAGTAAATAAATACAAAAGAATAAATGTTCTTAGTGGATGTGATAAGTAATGTGTGCTTGTTTCACTTCTAAAGGTAAATTACGTGTTAGTCGGTAAAGAAAACTAATTCCACTAGTTCATTAATGTAATTGGTTTTGATGTGAAATGAAATCAATGTAAATTGAAGTTGTAATAGAAATAGAATTTTATAGATTAAGTAATAAAATGAAATACATAATAGTGATAAATGAATTCATATAGGGAACCTTAAGGAATGTAGTTATGATTAGTAATGATGGTATGTTAGAATGAAAAAATTATAGTTGTAATTTTAGTTCATAGACCTGATTCCTTATGGGTTCTGTGGCAGGGACATTATATTTTGTATCAGAGCCCTAGGTTGCTACACTGGGAGCTCTAGGGTCCATTTGTATTTAATTTAGTTTGTTCTTCTTATTATTAAGTTATGCCAACTCAATGGCTATACTTATGTTGTAACATTCTTCCTAGATGCTTTCCAATGCCGTAGAAGATCTTAGGAGAGAGATTAATGTTATCCCTCATCATCTCAACATGAAAATTCCATGTAGAGGATGTGAAGAATCAAAAGCATGAATTATGACTCAGAGGAGTCTCAAATAAGACAACTCTAGTGACTAATTTGGCTAAAGCTAGAACCCATCGAAAGAAAAGTTAGCCCTGAGGAGGCAACTCATTCTGACCATTATGATAGGGATAGAATATAAGCCCTAGGTTTTTCTACTAATAACCCTGGACTACTTGTAATACTTGAGTCTATTGTGTTTCCCCATCTGATGTTTTCTTCTAGCCTACCAAACTTGAATACATTGGGTGTCATCTTTTTAAAGTTTCCTTTATGTTAATTGTTACCCAATTTTCCTATTCCATGAAAACTTGGCTAAATCTATCCTAGGGTCCTCTTTTTATCCAGTCGAGCACCCCTGAAAATTTCATGGCTTTAGATTTTGTCTCCTGGCCTCTTCAATTCTTTCTATCCCCTGGTTTGCAGTTTAAAAATTCATAAATATAGCCATTGTGTCAAAAAACCATAGAAAACCCTAGGCCAGTTTCTATTTTCAAGTTACCTTCATCAGCCACTTAAAAATCCCAATGCGCATGTTCACTTTTTATTTCCTTCGATCACTAGTTCTCTAAGTCTTCCGACGGTTATCTTTCTTGTTTGGTGAACTGGTGACTGTATTGTTCACGTAATATCTCAATGATCGGCGGTTAAGTCCTAAACAGTTAGTGATTCAGTGAAGCGGTCAACTCTTTTTCAGTCATGTAATCGTTAAGTCTTTTGGCGGTCTCTCTTTGCAGGGGTCCCAGTTCTATAGGATCTGATAGTCATCGTAAGTTTGGATAGTTGTGATAGCCGTCAATCTTCCCTTTTGTGCAGTGCTTCATTTGCTAAGTGGGTCCACTATCACGTCATCCAACATGGAATCTTTTCATTGGTCGAGGGTGGTGATTTGTAAGACTTGTTAGAGCAAGCCCGGCTGATTGGCTTCCTTTTGATCCAACGGCTAGCACATGATCTCATGTGTTGTGTTAGAGCCATGAGATTATGCGTCGACCGTCAATATTGCTTTGTTGTCAAAGCCTTTGGAGGTGGGTACTTTCTTGCTGATGTGCTCGCATGTGATTAGGCCACAAAATGATGACTTGGATGAGTCAGTCGGTCTTGATCTTTTTGGGAGGTTAAAGTATAGCAAGATCTCGTGGTTGTCCTTACAGCACTAGGATAAGATGCATGTTGTTTAAGTCAGTGGTATAATGACCACCGTCTGATTTAAACCTTATAAAGAGTAGGTCTGATGCCAGGTTAGGGTGACATGCTAGTTTATGATTGGCCAAAATATAAAGGTATGTCATTGGGGTCCTAGTGCAAAGGTGATCCACGGTTGGCGCATGATCGGAAGGAATATTCGAAGGCTATGAGATTATGCACCCATCGTTAGATTAGAACCTTAGTCATAGTGGGTCTGATGTCAGAGGAAGCTGAGGTGTTTGTTGATGGGGTGGATAGAGTGAATGGAAAGATGACATGTGGAAAATTGGGCCTGGGGTTAGTAAAGTATTCTACAAATCAGCAACTAAGGGATTTCTCTTGTTCACTGAGTTTAACCAAGGTTAGCAAAAGGATTAAGAAATTCAATGACCGCTTTGTTTGAGGAGTTGCTTAACCGGACCAGGGTTATGAGAAGTTCTTCATGACTTAGAGAAAAGTCTTTGGTCATGTAGTCACCAAATGACTTAGGAAGAAGGCTCGAGGTGGGGCCAAAATGATAGGTGTGTTGACGTCATAAGGTTTTATTGGTTGTAGTGTGCTGAGGTGGTTTTTGACTTTTCAAGGAGGTTCACGGCTGTTGTAAAGTTGATTTGGGCTGTTCATTTTCTAGGAAATAAAGAATATATATGGTCACATTTTAAAATGACCTGCTAGCCACTAAAATTCAAATTCAAATGTCTCTGCAAAGGGTTTTCTACCAACGTTTGGTCCAGCGAGCCAAATGCAGCAGCGGGGTAGCTAAGAATTTATGTCTACAGGACATTTGTAGTTGAGGAAGATGATGAGGAAGTTTGGGCAGCCATCATGGGTCATTTATTGTCCCTATGAGGTACCATTTTGTGCATTAATGGCAATACTTTTGTGCAAAAAAGTTGATGGATCTAGGTTGCTTGTCCGCGGATTGATGCAGTGCAGAGATGGGCACAAAAATATCTGATCGGCCATAGTTTTATAGAGATGTATTTATGATCAGATTTGATGGGATTAGGGTTGAATATTATTGTAATGTAAAATCCATGTAACCCTAGTTAGGTCAGTTTTAACTCCTGCCTACATTTAGTGAGAGGTATATAGTTCTTTTCTTGGAGCCCGAGTGCTCAAAGTTGGAAAAATGTAAAAGAGAAATTCACCTTTCTTGAGAGTTATCTATGGAATTTTCTCTACCCTCTAGCTTCTATAGTTGTAAATCTTTCATTGATGATCCAAATATTGTAGAGGTATTTTGTGACAATTCTTCATGTCCCTATGCTTCCTTCCCTGAATTATCTCTTATTGAATCGAAGTATATGTATGTTTTGAGTGATATCTCAAGGTTCCTGATCCCTCTCTCTTTCTGTAATGTTATGTATTATTGTGGGTGATCTGATTTGAATGCTCTTGTGGGTATACCTCAACCCCCTGACAATCTATCTCATTCCTATGCCGAGTTGCAGAGGTGAATGTTTGTCTGCAAGTTGTAGATTGTGTCTAAATTCTTAGGAATGCTATTGTTTGTGAAATTATTTCTTTCCCTAAATAGCCTCTTTCTATTGCAGACCATCCTATAAAATATTTATGCAGGCCTATTTAGTGAGTTTTGATCTCCTAGACCTGAGTTGTTCATTATTTTCATCCTCTATACTAAGATTCAAATCCTTCATTTCGGTGTATCACCTAGTAGGTAGTTTGCTTTCAAGTTGTTTCCCTTTCAAAGCATTCCCTCTATCCCTTTGCCTCAAAGAATTTACTTTTCATCTCAAGAGAAAATTAAGGTGATTATCCAAGAGGAACCAGCCTAGAACCTAGAGGTCTCATCTCAGTTAGCATATGTCCCACAACCTGGAGATGATTCCCATGTTATACTAAGTTATCAAGACCAAGAGAGCTTGAAAAAAAGGTGCAAACTTAGTGTATAACATTAACAAACTTGAGCATTGAACATAAAAGGTATGTTTTCAATATTTCTACCATAATATCTTGCAAGAAAGGAATATCTGAAATCATTGTAAGATTCATGTGGTTCAAATAGATGGTCAAGAATTCTTGATACTTGGGTGTTGGGTTATTATCCTTGTTTGAAGAAAATCTTAAAGAATTGTAAGGAAAGTTGTTTATCTTATCTCCTGATCTTATGAATGACTACCAAAATAGTATGAAAAGTTATATACTCTACTTCCCTATAAATGGTAGAAAACACAATGATTGTTATGTCTGATTATTTAAGGCTAGATAAATTTGAAACATGTTGTACTTATGGTTGGGAACAAGGGATGATTAGGTTTCTAGGACAAAAAGGATTGTAATATTGGATGGTTGTAAAACATGTTTTGTTGATGTATCTTTATCCCTTCCTTGAGAACTTAGGAACTTAGGAACTGACATTTTCATGAAAATGAGATAAGATGTATTGAAATTAGGTAATATCTAATATTTAAAAATATGGCAAGGATAAGAATCATCTCTCTTTTATATACCCTCTTAAGTAATAAATTAAATCTATTGTTCAATCAGATGTGTCTCTCCCTTCTTTCTCAAGAAATATGTTTAAAAGGCTAAAGTTCATTAGGGAAAATCAATGTGTCAATAAGGAGAATGTGCTTAGCTAGAGGAAACCCTTGGGTAAAGGACCTATGTCCCCAAGGTTTTGTAATAAATAGGATTAAAATACATAATTAGTTGAAAGGAGAAGTGTTTGATTATATGGTAAGAATTTTAAATTATATTTGATCCGCGTAAGTGGTGTGAATGTAAAGAATGAAAAATCATCAACTATAAGGAAAAAATATGATATTAACAAAATTATATAGTAATTATTTACTTTATTGAAATTTTGTGTGTGAAATAAGATTTGAATCTAACAACATTGCTAGTATATAGGAATGATGAGCTATTATGAGAGGAATAATGATATGTGTATTAGAATAAGAGTTAAGTCAAACTTTATAACTGTACTATAATGGAAATATTAGAAGAATGAGAATTTGTAGGTAATGGTATAGATGTCATATTGAAGATGCAAGACTTGTAGTTACTCCTCAAGTGTTCTTTTGTTGAAATGTGTGTACAAAAGGTTAGAGGTTTAGACATATGAATTTGATTAAATAAGAGGGTAGCCATGGGACTCATGTATTTCTCTCCCTCTATTAAAGAATCTATGACTTTTATATTGGAAAATGGTAAAAATTCTAACAAACATATATACTCAAATGAAGCTTATTATGAATTTCTAGGAAATGGAATTGGTTAAATATTGATGAAGCTCTAGCTTAACAAATCATGTTAAATTTCTTCGGAGTACATTTATGTGTATTGTTGTAATACACCACTAATAAATTGTTATAAAAGAATCCTAAAAAGTATCTTAGGTTTCATTATTTGAAAAGGATGTGCATTCCATATTGTGTGTAAGTTTGACATTAGTGATTTCCCTATAAGTTTACCATAGGCTTGATGAGAAAAAGTAATTAGTTTCATAAAGAGAATTATTTTTGTCTTATCTCATAAAATTGTATGATATTCAATATTTGAATGATTTTTAGTTTAAAAATATTTACCAAGGCAGTAGTATGATCGTAGTATCTTATGTATAAAAATTGAGAAGAAATAATCCTTGTATCAATATGTCTCTAGTTTAGAGAATGAAATTTGAAATCTTAATTGCATTTCAGATTCCTTAAATATGTTTTGGTATTAAAAGAAATCGTAATTCCTAAGGTGAAAATTATACTTAATGTATCAATGATAGACTAAAATTAGAAATGTTTGTAATATTCTTATTTTATGTTCGGTCAATGGCTAGAAAATTTTGACTTCTAGGTGTAAGTCAAATCTTAGGGAGGGATGATGTAATGCCCATCCAACCCTATCAAGTCTTGGTTATGGTCACTAGAAATTAGGAAGAACTATATGTGAGAATGATCCTTCTTGAGATGGTTTGTTAACCTAAACCTTTTCCAACTTACCATAACTTCATATTTTTACGTGGGAATAATAATATTTACGTCGGTATGTTACTATACATCTTCTTGTGTGTCAATGATAGCTTAGGACCTTAATGCTAAAAGGATCACCTGATAGATGTATATGCTTTTATGTGAAATGTTCATTACTATTATTTATGTGTACCTTAGGTTAATTGATTATAATCATGTAAGGCTTAGATGGGTTACCTTCTCTAATAATGTTACTTGGGATTAGATATGATTAATGCATTTTGGGTTATATGATCTGTTTATCTTGATTTGATAAAGAGACATTTTGAGTACATGCTTGATGGTTAAATGGGTTTGTGAAAGTTAATAGATGGTTTATATTTGTTATTGATGCAGGAGCATCCTGGGTGTAAGAGAAATCTTGCATCACCCAAAAATATTTCATTTTTTGTATTCAATAAGGGCTATCTTGTGCAGAGTTGCTATTTGTGGAAACTTGCTATTTTTAGTAAGTTGGTCTTATGATCTCAGAATGTCTGATTTTACATATGGAGGTTCATCTCAGTCATATCAGCCTGCCAACAAAGTTTCATGGCTAGATCAGGTGTAGTTTTGAAGATATTGAAGATTTTCGGTATTGGCAGCAGGGTACAGAAACTTCAAACTCAATTTTGAAGGCTTTAGAGGCCCCAGATGAGGTTGAAAAATTGGGTGATGGGTGCTTTGCATAGATGAAGCCTATAGAGTGCTTTGTGGCATTTCCAGAATGGGGTTATAATAGCCAATCGGGTCAACGGGCGATGACTTATGGTCTTCGGAAGTTGGGTCACCTGAAATGGTGGAAAATAATTTTTCTTCAAAATTTTTGTTTGGGTTTCAAAACTTATTTTGAGCCGACTTTGATGTAATAAATTGTAAAATAAAATAATTCTAAGTTTGGTCAGCCCTAAGGGCTAAATTTTTAGAACCTTCTGGGGCGGTGGAAATTGCCTATATAAAGAAGGCCCGTAGTGTTGTCTAGGGCGGTTCTGGGTAGTAGATCTGGGTGTTGATTTGAGGCTTTGTCCTATAGAATATTGTAAGGGAATTCTCATGTGGCTTTGCATACTGTAATTCTGAAAGTTTGTAATTCCACATTTGTGGAGATAATAAGAAGCCAATTTTATGTTCTTGCATATTATTGTTGTTGTTTCTCTATTTCTGTTATGTGCTTGTGGTATTAAGGGAAGCACCCTTCATCAAGTGGTATCAGAGCAAGAGTTCTAGAGTGTGTAAACAGATCGCTAATTGTGAGGTAGTTTGGACCAGGACCGTGGTTAGGGTTTCAGCACGCATCGCGAAAATGCCTCCAGGAAGAGAACATGGTAGAAGAGCTAGTGTTGTGACACCTGAGGTTAGAGAGCTGCAGAGACAAGTGCGAACATTGCAAGAAGAGATTCGTAGAGGAATGAATATTAAGGTCAGAGACGAAAGTGAGGATGAAGCCGAAGAAGAATATCAAGAAGGAGAAGCTGAAATTGTGAACCAGGAGGAAGAAAGACTTTTTCGGGCGATTTCCAAGATTGGGAAAAGACCTAAAATTGAGGTTCCTACATTTTCTAAAAATCTTAACCCAGAGGAATTGATCGACTGAATCAATGAATGTGAAGAATATTTTGAGTATGAAGATGTTGAGGATCCTGATAGGGTCAAATTTGTAAAGGCTAGACTGAAAGTTCATGCGAAGATTTGGTGGCAAGAAATTCAATTGGAGCGAAATAGAAGAGGGAAAGATAAAATCACAAGATGGGATCGGATGGTGGATAAATTGAAGCGACAGTTCATTCCTGTTGATTATGAACTTGACCTACTAAAGAAAATGCAAAGTTTGAAGCAAGCAGGAAGATCTGTTTAGGAGTATACAGAGGATTTCTATCGACTCCTCATCCGAACAGGCCATGCAGAAGCTGATAAGGAGAAAGTTGCCCGATACATTAATGGGTTAAGGCCAAGCATTCAGGAGGAGTTGAATCTGGTTCGAATGAATAGTATTGAGGAGGCATACCAGTTTTCCCTAAAAGTAGAAGAAAAGATGAACAAGAAGTTTGAGAGCAGACAAAATAGAAGAGGTCGTGGTGGAAGATCTGGTGGACGGTCATATGGTGGCTGAAATGAAGATCCAAAAAAGAAGGATGAGGCCAGTAGCAGTCAAAATTAGAGAGGAAATAATTCCAATCATTTTTAGGATCAGAGTAATAGAGATCAGAGAGGAAGAAGAAGAGGACAAGGATCTGGAAGAGGAGGCTTCTGTGGGACATGTTTTCACTATGGAGAAGAAGGTCATAGGGCATTTGAATGTCCTCAGTGCCAAGGCAGAACAGACAGGAGAAATGAAGGCCAAGCTAGAGTTGCACATGTAGATGAAGATGCTAGATCATCAAATTCTGAAGATGCTGAAAGAGGAGAAACGCTAATTAACAGAAGAGTCTTGCTGAGTGGTGAGAATGAACCTGAACAAAGGAGGAGCCTATTTCACACTAGATGCAAGTGTGAGGGTAACTGTTGTGATGTGATTATCGATAGTGGAAGCACTGACAATTTGGTGTCAGAAGAGATGGTGAAAAAGTTGAAGCTCAAGAGATAGAAACACCCACATCCATATCAGATTGCCTGGGTGCAGGATGACCACAAGGTCATGGTCAGTGAACAGTGCCTGGTAAAGTTCAAGATCGGTGGGTACCAAGATGAGGTACTATGTGATATCATCTCTATGGATGCATATCATATGTTGTTGGGAAGACTATGGCAGTTTGATAGATGTGTTGTACATGATGGTCGTGTGAATACCTATTCCCTAACAAAGGATGGAGTGCGACATAAGCTAAAGCCATTGAAGGAGACCGAAGAAAAGGTATGTGGTAATCCAAGAATAACATTTGTTGGTGGAAGAAAATTCTTAGATGGTATGAGGCATGAGCATGTGTGTTTTACTTTAATTCTAAAAGTTGGTAAAGAAGAAGTAGAGGATGTACCTGTAGAGGTTACAGATCTGTTGAATGAGTTTCAGGATATTATATCTGATAATGTACCTGATGGATTACTACCGGTAAGGAAGATCAGTCATTAGATGGATTTGATTCCAGGAGCTAGTTTGCCAAACAAGGTAGCACACAGAATGACACCAGCAAAAAGTGAAGAGTTGAACAGACAAGTACATGAGTTATTCCAGAAGGGGTTGATTCGAGAGAGTCTAAGTCCCTGGGTTGTACCAGTGGTATTAGCACCAAAGAAGAATGGAGAGTGGAGGATGTGTATAGATTCCAGAGCAATAAAAAAGATCACAATCAAGTATAGGTTTCTATTGCCACGAATGGATGATATTATGGATTGTTTGAGTGGGGCTGTGTATTTCTCAAAGATAGATCTGAAGAGTGGATATCACCAGATTCAGATCAGAGAAGGAGATGAATGGAAGACTACCTTCAAGACAAAGGAAGGATTGTATGAGTGGTTAGTCATGTCTTTTGGGCTAACCAATGCACCGAGCACTTTCATGCGGCTCATGAACAAGGTTCTGAAAGAATTTCTAGGTAAGTTTGTCCTTGTTTACCTAGATGATATTTTGATTTTTAGCAAGACATTGGAGGAACATATGATGCATATTCATATGGTGTTTGAGAAGTTGAGAGATGAGAAATTGTTGATTAATTTGAAGAAGTGAAGTTTTGTGAAGAAAGAGTTAGTGTATTTGGGATTTATAGTTTTAGCAGAAGGTCTAAAAATGAACCCAGAGAAGGTACAGGCTATCCTTGAATGGCCTACTCCAAGGAGTGCTACTGAGGTAAGATCTTTTCATGGTTTGGCTAGCTTTTACAGAAAGTTTATCAGAAATTTTAGCAGTATTTGTGGACCCTTGACTGAAACAATGATAGGGGATAGAAAAGAGTTTAAGTGGACTAATGGGGTAGACAAGAGTTTTCAATTGTTGAAACAAAAAGTTACAGAACAACCTATTTTAGCACTTCCAAATTTTAATAAGGTGTTTCAAGTAGATTGTAATGCTAGTGGTACTGCAATAGGAGTTGTTATGAGCCAAGAAGGTAAACCTGTTGCTTATTTTAGTGAGAAGTTAAATGATGCCAAGAGAAAATATTCTATCTATGATCAGGAATTTTATGCTATAGTTCAAGCATTAAAGAAGTGGAGACATTATCTGCTTCCTAAGGAGTTTGTTTTGTATACTGATCATCAAGCTTTGCAATATTTGAATAGTCAAGGAAAGTTGAATCAGAGGCATTTGAAATGGGTTGAGTTTTTGCAAAGTTATACATTTGTTTTGAAACACAGGAGTGGAAAGTCTAAAAGGGTTGCGGATGCTCTTAGCAGAAGGCAACTATTGCTGACAGATATGTAGATTGAAGTGGTTGGGTTTAAGGAACTCAAGAATTTGTATCCAGAGGATCCTGATTTTGGTGAAGCTTGGAAAGCTTGTACAAAACCTGTTACTCTAGACAGGATGAAATGGCTAGATTTTATCATCCAAGATGATATGCTATTCAGAGGGAGTCAGTTGTGCATTCCACAAAGTTCTATGAGGGAAAATCTCATCAAGGAAAAGCATAGTGGAGGATTGGCTGGACATTTTGGTCATGATAAAACCTTTGCTTTGGTTGGTGAGAATTATTATTGGCCACAATTGCAGCAAGATGTGAAGAAGTTTGTACAGAGTTGTAGAGTATGTCAGATGGCGAAGGGATTGAAGTAGAATATAGGGTTATATCAGCTATTACCTGTACCAGAGAAGCCTTGGGAGGATATTAGTATGGACTTTGTTCTTGGTTTACCAAGGACACAGCGGGGACATGATTCAATTTTTATAGTAGTTGACAGATTTTTGAAGATGGCACATGTCATTCCCTGCAAGAAGACTAATGATGCTATTCATGTAGTAGAATTGTTTTTCAGAGAAGTGGTGAGACTACATGGTTTGCCAAAGACCATAGTTTCAGATTGAGATACTAAGTTTTTTGGATATTTCTAGCAAACATTGTGGAAGAAGTTGAAGACAGATTTGAAGTTTAGTTCATCACATCATCTACAGACTGATGGACAGACAGAGGTGGTGAATAGAAGTTTGGGAAATCTGCTGAGATGTTTGGTTGGAGATAAGCCAACAGGATGGGATTTGATTTTACCACAGGCAGAATTTGCATACAATAATTCTGTCAACAGGAGCACTGGTAAATCACCATTCCAGATTGTATATGAAAGTAGTCCAAGAAATGCATCTGAATTGAGAAAGATAGATAAAGGAGAGATAAGCAATGCTGAAGCTGAGGATTTTGCAGAACATTTGAAGAACATCCATGAGGAGGTGAGGAAGCATATTACCAAGATGAATGCATAGTATAAGACTAAGGTAGATGAGAAAAGGAGGCATAAGGAATTTTAGGTTGGAGATGAAGTCATGGTTCATTTACGGAAGGAGCGATTTCTGGTTGGTACATATAACAAGTTGAAAATGAAGAAATTTGGACTATGTAAGATACTGAAGAAGCATGATTTAGGAAATGCATATGAGGTAGGATTGCCTAATGAGCTGAATATTTCACTAGTGTTTAACATTTCAGATTTGACAGAGTATCATGAAGGAGGTGTTGAAGATGAGGTTGTAACAGCACAGTGGAGTATTCCAGTGACCAGTTCAGATATCAAGGAGATTGAAGACATACTAGATAGTCATGTTGGCAGAAGCATAAGGAATATGACATATGAAGAGTATCTGGTCAAATGGAAAGGATGACCTATTGAAGATTCATCATGGCTAACAAAGGAGGAGGTTAACCATCTTGGTTTTCCTCTGCACACCTGAGTCATGACAGGGTCACTTCTCAAATTACCTCAGGTGTCTGATGCAGGAGCATCCTGGGTGTAAGAGCAATCTTGCATCACCCAAAAATATTTATGTTTTTGTATTCAATAAGGGCTATCTTGTGCAGAGTTGCTATTTGTGGAAACTTGCTATTTTTAGTAAGTTGGTCTTACGATCTCAGAATGTTGTATTTTACATATGGAGGTTCTTCTCAGTCATATCAGCCTACTAGCAAAGTTTCATGGCTAGATCAGGTGTAGCTTTGAAGATATTAAAGATTTTCGGTATTGGCAGCAGGGTACAGAAACTTCCAACTCAGTTTTGAAGGCTTTAGAGGCCCCAGATGAGTTCAAAAAATTGGGTGACGGGTGCTTTATGCGGGTCAAGCCTGTAGAGTGCTTCGTGGCATTTCCAGAATGGGGTTATAATAGCCAATCGGGTCAACGGGCGATGACTTATGGTCTTCGGAGGTTGGGTCACCTGAAATGGCAGAAAATAATTTTTCTTCAAAATTTCTGTTTGGGTTTCAAAACTCATTTTGAGCCGACTTTGATGTAGTAAATTGTAAAATAAAATAATTCTAAGTTTTTTCGGCCCTAAGGGATAAATTTCTAG
>BSBK01014063.1:2500-39051 GCA_027943335.1 Chamaecyparis obtusa
CACTTCCTGGCCACACAAGATGACAAAGTGGCATTTTACATGCCACCATCATAATTAAATGTAAACTTATGATGTAGCAACACTATCACCTTATCAGTCCTTTTTGTGCTATAGAGTGAAAGTAGGGAAGAGAATCAATAAAAATTGCTCAGAAGGAATCATAATGATAGGGAGGCCCCTTTCAAATCATATTATAGTAACATTCATGCTCATGATGTGGAAAATCTTTTGACCCCCTTAACTTCCCTTACCCAATAAAGGGTAGAGAAGAAGAAAGTACTTAAAGATGTGGCCAAACAGATTTGCCATCATGGCATTAAGTGCAGCCCTGCAACCAATAGAAAATAATAATATTTCTATACCAATTAGTGGTCACCACTTCACTAATTGGTATAGAGGAGGGTCTGAATACCCCTAATCGAATAGGTATGTAATAATAGACTAATATTGACAAGTATATGAATAAAGCTGTCAGTTGGAAGGTTACTTTCCAATATTAAAACTATTTGCATGAAAGGTTAAGTATAAAATATACCAATCTGAAATGAAATACCCATTTACATATTGAGCTCTATTTCCATCTATCATAAAGATTCATTATGAACAATCTCCATGATAGATGGAAAACAATAGATTCTGCCAGCTGAAGAATTGGAATCAAAGACAACTTTGTTACAACCATAGTTTGCTAATATATTTGCCAATTTGTTACCCTCTCTGAGAGTATGGGATATAGAAAATGAATCTCGAGAATCAATGAGATCCCATATTTGTTGATGTATATACTTCAACAACTAGTTATGAATAGATCTATGAATGCACACATTAATAATAACCATTGAATCACCTTCAATGTGCAAATTAGAAATTAATATTTTTTTAGCAAGGATCAAGCCTGCAAGTAGTGCAATGGCTTCTGCCATATTATTAGTGGGTATGTGCAAGATCATGGAAGGGCCAAAATGTGGTGATGTTCGTTCAAAACTTTGACAATGTAGCTGATGACTTTTTTTTCACCCGAATTTGATAAAATGAAAAAAGTATCTTAAGGAGATTATTAGCTTTCTATCGATATAATTGCTATCAAATTTTGAATTTGATAAGTAATTATTAGTTATTTTCTAATTGAGCTACCTCTAAAGTGTTGATTTATATACTGATCCCTTAAAAAATCACTATAACTTTCAGACAGTATAACATTTTTAAAATCTGAAAAATGCATCACATTCTATGCTTCACCTACTATAAGGAAAAAAAATAAAATTTTGAATTTTGTAAATATTTGAATGAGTTAAGGTGGTCAGACATGGGAGTTTTTTTATTTTGAAAATGCTGTAGAAACAAATTTATAATTACTTTTTTTTTGCAATAAAATTACAAAAATATATGCGTCATATCTGTCCATGAGTGTACTACTTATATATAAAATCTTATAATAAAATATTATCATTTGATTATGATTAAGGTGGTCAGACATACACATACTTCTTATTTTTTTTCCTAAAATTTTTGTATTGCTGCATTGAAATCTATACTTTTCACCAATCATACTAACTTTTTCTCAAAAAAAGGCCTAGTAGTTTAGAAACTACATTCAATTTTCTATAGATTCTATTCTTACAACCTTTTGATATTAGGTTCATAGCTAGTTGAAATTTTCATGTCAAGTTGACTAACCCTGATTTGCTGATTTTTCATTTCCACTTAAGGGCATAGTTTGGCCTCTCGTGATCTTGCACATACCCTAGTGCCAGAACTAATAGGGGAAGACAAGTATGCCAAGATTCCACCTTCATAGTTTCTAAGACAAGCTCCAATCCCAGACTGCCCAGGATTCCCTCTAGATGAGCCATCAAAATTTAGCTTGATAGCAAGGAAGTCAAGTGGGATCCATTTGATTGAGGATCTCATAATGGGGTCTTTCCTAATCCTGGGAAATATTGGACAGTGGTAGGGAAATATAATTCCAAGAATTCAACACATGACTGTCCCATGAAGAAAAGACTGAATTAGGGTTAAAATGGAAAGATGTCCTACTATTCACTTGTTCCAAAATGAGCCTTTCAATTGAAGAGATAACATCATTAAGACCAGAGACCTCTTTTTTGAAATAATTTTGTTTCATTCCCACCAAATGGACCAGATAACCAAGGAGGGAATAACTCTCCATAGGCAGGCAAAAATAGAGGACAAAAAAAGAGAGGGCCAGGATTGTAAGAGCTCCCTAATAGATCTAGGAAGGGGGAAAGAAATGGATAATTAATTCATAAAAAACCCCCAAAATTGATGGGAAAATGAGAAATGAACAAAGAGATGGTCATTTGATTCCTCCTTATTCCCACACAAGACATAAGAAAAGGGATCTGCTATATGCAACTTTGCAAGCCTATCACTGGTTAGGACTTTGTATTGAATGGCCATAGAGGAGAAAACACTAGCTTTGGGAAAAATGCTATTGTCCTAGCAAAATTTGAAGGCACACTATGAAGAGTGTTGCACATCAGATTGAAGAAGGGCCTCATATCTTGACTTAACAAAGTAGGACCCCTGCTTAGAAGGGCACCATAGGAGTCTATCCTTTCCTTTAGATAGAAAAAACTAGTCTCTCAAAAAGGAGCTTCGCAAATTCCTTTGCAAGATTACTCGATAAAGGCAGGGTAGAAGGATTCTTCCATGAAACCTTATGAGAGAAGATGTCTACATAATCCACATAATCTACTAGAAAATCTCCCCAATGAAGAGAGGAAACCCTCATAGCTTCAGACAGAGAAACTGAGTCACATAATGGTGACAGACCATTCCAAGAGTCTTGCCAAAAAAGAACTTGTAGGCCATCATGTATCTACCAGGATAGGTATTTAGTAACTACTTCTCTAGAAGCCATCATGAAGTTCCATGTAGGAGAGCCAGATGGGGGATTGGAGATAGTGAAGATTCAATGAGGGGAAAGAGAATCTAGTTATTTTGATTGCATGATTTGACACCAAAGAGATTGAGGTCTAAAGTACATGTTCCAGACAAGTTTCCCTCCAAATGCCTCATTTCTAAGAGACAAGTTCTGAAGGCCTACTCCACCAGACAACTTGCTACAAGAGATTCTCTATAAGGATAGAAGGGGGACTTTCCTAGCATTAGTCATATTGGATGACCTAAGGAAGCCTCAGATGATTTTCTCAATTTCATTAATTATTGAGATAGGTGCTTGAAGCATAGATATGTAGTAGTTAGGTATAGCCAGAAGGATGGTTTTAATTAGTATAATTCTACTAGATAAGGATAGCCAATGCGCTTTCCAAGAAAAAATTATTCTCTTAAGCCTACTAATCACATTATCCCAGAAAGAGATCTTCACTGATCCAAGAAAAAATGGAATACCTAAATATGTAGATGGCAGTTCAATAATGGGGAAGTCAAGTATATTTGCAATTCTATCCTGGATAGGATCAGGGGCCAAGATGATGAAAAGAAAGGGGGAAATAGGGTCCCCTTGGTGGACTCCTTGGGTAGCGCAGAAGTATACAAAGGGGGAGCCATTAACAACCACCAAGAAAGTCACACTATCTAATCAGTGCCTAATCCACTTGCACCAGTTTGAAGAGAAGCCAAAATTTGCAAGGACCCTAAGCATAAATGACCAGCATACCTTATCATAGGCTTTCATCACGTCTAGCTTCAAGATGAAGGAGGGACTCTGGGAGGATTCGATAGAGTGGAGAACTTCCATAGCAACAAGGGCACAATCTATAGTTTCCTGACCAAGGACAAAGCCTCCTTGTTGTGGAGAGATAATGTAGGGAATGAGCGGTTTGAGCCTGAGGTAGATTGCTTTAATGAATATTTTGTAAACTAAGTTGCAGAGAGCGATAGGCCTGAAATCTGCAAATGTTTGGGGGGATTGACACTTGGCGATTAGAGCAAGGTTAGTCCTATTAAATTCTTTGAGTATATAACCCCGCTTGTGGGATTCTTCAATGGCCATGAGAAGACCGAAGCTAAGTACTATAATACCCCAAAAATGGTCTATAGGTTCATTAACCTCCTATATTGACACATCGAATGAAATTGACATCGAAGTCCTAACCTAAGGCACATCTGAACATCATTGAATCCTAATTGATTATCTCAAATTCTGCATCAGGGAATATTCCTAGTAATATTCCTAATTATCATAATGAATATTTGGCAATAAATCATATTTATCCTAAAGTTTGATTAATTGAATATTCTCAATATTTAATTAATTAGATTTAATACTGCCACTTAATTGTTTAATTGAAGTTAATTCTATTTATTCCTAAATTGTTTTATTTAATTTTGACAATAAATCCAAAATCCTATGAATAATAGATTAAATTCTTATTTAATTAATTAAAGCAAGTTGTCAATTTTTAATAATATTGTTTTTGAATAAAAGTTAGAAAAATAATTGATTAACCCATAAATCAATTATTTTAACTTTCAAAATCAGTTAAGTTGAAGATAAATCACTTTATTATTAAATTAATTCATAAATAAAACATGCACAATTAGAAAAGCAGACAACTATCAATTATCAATTAAATCTAAACTCTATTTTGAGTTAAAGTTTGCTTTTGCATGTTTTTGTGAGTTAATTATCCTTTATTAAAAAAATAACTCAAAAATCAACATGAGTTATTTGAGTGATTTATGGCTTTCTTTCATGCACCTCCAAAGCCTTGGGTTTCTATAAAACCAAGGCCTCAACTCTTCACAAATCATCTCATGAATTTGCAAACTTACTCTGCAACAATCATAGCATATCAAATTTGAAGAATTTGAACAATTGAAGCTTGAAGAATCATCTTGGGAATTCAAGTTTGTGAGATCATCATTATTTTACATAGCATTGCATATCATATTAGAATTTAATTTCTAGATTAGTATATCATATCATTTTTTACATATCATAGATTTTATATCATTTTTCATCACAATTGCATCTAAAAATTAAAAAAAGATAGATTAATTACATTCATTTCATATCTAGATTTTGCATTCAAATCCTTCGTTTAGGTGTCTTCAAGGTCACTAATCTCTATTACAATCTGAGAACATCATACTCGCACTTATCAGAAGGCAGTAAATCTCTTGGTTAGTTTAGCTTTCAATTCATTATAGCTTTCATTTTTGCTAACCTCTAATGTTTTACTGAAGTGTTGTGTCTACAGATCAGGTACAAAATTCACACACACATTTTTGGCACCCACCGTGGGGCCCTGATATGGGTTTCCAATTCATTTCTATCAATTTTTGTCTTTTCTTCTTGATTTCTGAGCCAAAACTACAATTTTTAAATTATGTTCATACAATTTTCATACGAGTTTCTAACAAAAGTCATCTCAAACTATACCCACTATCGTATGATAGTCTATTGGATCGAGGATCATGCCAGACTCTACACACTGTCATTTGGAAGTTCAACTATCGTATCATCATACACCCAGTGTTGTACAAGTTTTTGGACTATCGTCTGGAAGCAAAGCCATTGTCGTATGAGTTTTGGCACCAAGTTTTCATTGTCATTTCATTTTTCAGAGTAGTTTGTCAGATTTGATTTTTAGATTTTGACTAATAGCTAATCTTAACAATTGAAATTCTTTGTTTTTGATTGACTCCCGCTGGCTTTGATTGGAAAAAGGGCAAGAATTGCTAAAAATAGGTAAAAAAATACTAAGCACATTGCAAGGAATTTAGGTAATCTTCTCAGCTGATAAGACTTTGATTTTGGATCTAAAATGAACATCTCATGTGTCTAGCTTGAGTGACTTTTATTACTTTTCTATCACAGACGTCATTTGGGCTCTAAAAATGAAAATAGATTTTCTTTCAACATCTTTGTTACACATAATAAATAGGCCCTATGAACACTATTCATGGCTCTTGAGAGAGTGAGTTTCCAGTGAAATTCTTCTCAATGAAGGAACCCATCTAGGTAGGGAGGATACTAAGAGAGTCTTGTTATACATTGAATTTGCACCTCTGATCTCAAGCTTTCTTGGTCTTGATAATCCAGTATAACAAGGGAATCATCTCAAGGTTGTGGGACCTTTGTTAACCAAGATGAGACCTCCAAGTTCTAGGTCGGTTCCTCTTGGATAGTCACCTTAGTTTTCTTCTAGATAGGAAAGTAAACTTTTGAGGGAAAGGGATAGAAGGAATACATGGAAAGGGAAATGACTGAAAGAAAATCTATCCTACTAGGTGATGCACTGAAACTAGGATTTGGATCTCATTATAGAGGGATGGGATCAATGGAGGAATCAGGTCTAATAAGTCACCACTCACTAGATAGGCTTGCATAAGTATTTCATAGGAAGGCTTGAACAAAAGACTCAACCTATGACCTGCAAACAAACATCCTCCTATGCAACTAGGTGTAGGAATGAGACAAGAATGCTAGGGGCAGTAGCATACCCACAAAACATCTAAATCAGATCAGACACAGTAACACACAAAATCATAGAAAGTGAGAGGGACCAAGAACCCCAATTTCTATTGACAACATTCATAAACTTCAATCCAATAAGAGATAACTCACATAAGAAGGCATGAGGACAACAAGAGTGTCACACAATGCTTTGCCATATCTAAATTATCAATGGGAGATTACAAAGAGTAGAAAACCAGAGGATAGAAAAGTGTCTCAGATAGATTTTTAGGAAAGAAACTTTCCTTTTTTACAAAATGTGAACTCCTTGAGCACTAAGGCTGCAAAAAACAAATTATATACACCTCTACATGTAGGAAGGAATCAAAATATCTCATTAGGGTTACATAAATCTATATAAAATAATCCAACCCTAAACATGTCATGTCTGATCATAAATGCTTTTCTAAAAATATCATGATAGATGAGATATATCTTTCTTTGTGTGTCCATTCCTATATTGATCCTTCTTGCAGACAAAAAGCTTTGACCTGAGAACCCCCTAGAAGCCCACTTAGCCATAAAGGCTCCAAATCTGATCTTAGATCATAGAAAGGACCACAAACGGTTGCCTAAAAGATCTTTGCACATTCTTTAACTGCAACCACCTCCAGAAATCATAAATCCTCAGCTCCTCACACTTGCAAAAAACATCCATCTGCAGAAGAAAGCCTGCCAAAATTGGCTGCACCGCTTTGAAATAGCGTTGGTTGCATGATTGCATGAGCTCAAAAGCCTTCATGTGATCATGCGACAAGCCTCTTAGAATCTCTCTTTGCTACCACATAAGACACCTAGACCCGCAAGACATCACACCTCTCAAACTTTACCATGTGGCCCAACAGGAGCTGACCACATGGGCCGGACCCATGAAAACATCGCCAGAAAGCACCAAAGAATCCAATGGTGGTCACATGATCCCATGGGATCCGAAGATCCCATGCGAACATGCGACCACCATAGATCTTTAATCTACGAGGCCCATGTTACACTGCCAAAGTCTATTTTACTTGACCACTAGAGGCTTGTCACATGGTCACATGTGGTTAGGAAGCCGCATGTGATCATGTGACCAACATGAAACTATTATGCTGACCACCTGCTTGAACCCCATCGCAACTGCTAACGGCTTGTCGCATTGTCGCATGGGATCAGAGGATCCCATGCGATCATGCAACCAATCAGAAGATGCTACCCGATGACCGCTACCTCATTTAAGAAATTAGGACCCAGATTCAAATGTTCATCACCAGCCGGCCAATGAAACATGAACACATCACCAAACTGCAAGCTCTTATCAGCATGGTTAATAGCTAGTCGCATGTTCGCATAGCCTAAAAAGGGACTATGCGATCATGCGACAAACCGCAAGCATTCTTCAACAGGACCATCAATAGTTAGTCACATGGTCACATAAGGGGAAAGGACTTATGTGATCATGTGACAACCCACATAATAGCTTTCCAAAAACCAACTGGGCCCCACCTGTCGGAGTTGCGCACTTAGGGTCGAAAACATAGAGGGTTTTCAAATCGGAGGTCGAAAACATAGAGGGTTTTCGACACTGAACACTTAAGAAAAATGCTGACGCTAAAGAAGTGTGAAGCATAGAAGGCCAAAAACAACTGAGGTTTTCACATGAAGGTGAAAAACATCATGGGATTTTAGAGTGAAGGTCGAAAACACACTAATTTTTTGACACTTTTGAACAATTTTGGAACCCCTGCGACCTTAGTATTTCCTGCAACATTAAAACTTGAAAATCTTTGAGGGCTTTGCAATTCAGTGCATGCGATCTAAACTAGGGCTTGAGAACATATCAAAGAAAATGGGGTTTAGAGTGCAAAGCATAACAATCTGTGGATCAACTTTGCAAGCTAAAACAAGCTGCAGTAGGGACTGTGGCCAAAATTGAATAACAGGGAAATTTTGGGTAACATTTTGGCAACTTCTGCGAGATGTCAGCCTGCTAGACATTGGACCAGTAGCCTTTGAAGAAATCCATTGGGCCTAGGGTCATTTTTGGAACATAAAAACTTGACAGGGACAAAAACTGAACCGGGAAGATAAACTTGTGCATGAGCACTTCTTGGAAAATAAGAAAACTAAGCTAGAAAGGAGGGAAACTAACCTAGGCTAAACTAACCAGTGTAGAAGTTTGGTCAAACAAAACCATTCACTGTTTGTGAAAAGTAGCTACCCTTCCTCATCAGGGTATTTTGCATTGGACTCATGAGGATAGGTACAAAGATGTGAGGCACCAAAAAATTTGGCAAATGAGGATGCACTACCTCTACAAAAACAAGATCAGGTTCAGTCACCTCAAATGGATCATATGGAGGTGCCTCAGTGAACTCCTTTTGGGCCAAGTATCTGATGGGGCAGCCTCTTGAAAGTATGAAGGCAAGACTTTCCTTAATTGCTTCTTCTTTATCTTCATGGTTACCTTCCATCATGGACAGCCATGTCAACTCATCATCCGTGGACAGGGGACTGTCATCCTCTTCCTTTAAACTAGCCAAGAGCTCATCAAAGCTGTCAATGTCTTGAAGATTTGGAACTAATTCCAAATCTTGCTCATGCAGTAGCTCCTTGTGAAAAGGGAAATCCAAGACCAGGCCCTCTTCAATAGGCATATGACCTTGAACCTCCACTCCAAGGAATAGGGGTTCAACATCCAGTTTTTCACAAAAGAATTCAATGATATCCAAAAATTCATGCTCTTCTTCAAGGCTTTTGTCTTTGTCCTTTTCTTGGAAAGCCTCTCCCATGGCTTCATCATCCTGCTCCATAAAACAAGGTAGCTCACCCATCAAGGACATGGTATTCTCTTCTGCATCAACCTCCTATTGATGGTGAACCTTTTTTTCTAATTGACCCTCAACCATAGGCAATGGCATGGTCTCTTCTTCATCATCAACAAAAAGAAGGAGCTCATCATACAAATCAGTCAAGAGCTCAGGCCGGGCACTAAACTCCATCACCACACCTTGCTACTCCATTTCACCATAGTCATCACTCTACACTGATACCTTAGATTTCTTCTCCTCCTCTTCAAATGAAATCTCATTTACCATAGGTCCTTGCTCAGACACTAGACTAGTATCCTTAAAAAGACTTGGCATTTGACAGCTAGGAGGGAGAGTCCATTGGGGAATCCGAATCACCTCATCATCCTAAGAGACCAAAGGGGTCTCTTGGGATAACTCACTTCTCTGAATAGGCTGCTCTTGTAGAGTGGTGGGCTAAATCTCAAGCATAGGCTCTCGAAAGGAATTTTTTTCCTTGAAACTTGGGATATGAAATTGAGGGGGCTCAGAGGGAGACACAGGAGGCATACCCATCTTGAAGCTTGAAAATGAATGCTTTTTTGTCTCTTCATGTGTAGGCTCTTGAGATAGATGGGCCCTCCAGCTTGGGATCTTAGCTCTAGGAGCCTCTTTTTGAGTAATCAGTGATCTTAACCTTGTTGTCTCAATGTCAGCTTGGTGTCTAATCTCCTCTTGAAACTGCCTTACTTGTTGCTCATCAACAAGAGTCTCTGCCGCTTGGTAAGGAATGAAGCCTTGCTCATATTTTTGAGCCTCCATCTCCTGGTAGGGAGTTGACTCTTCATAATAACTCCGAGCCTCCTGCTCTCTCTACTCCTTGATCTTAGACACTTGCTTAATCAAATCAAGCAACACACTCTTTGCCTCCTGCATCTTCTTGAAGTCTGAGCTCAGAGTCTGCATCTATTGCTGAATAGGCTGAGAAGGGGAGGGTGGGTGGTAAGCATGATGGGGAAGTTGGCTTTGTATTCATTTTTGTGCCTCTTGTGCCCATGATCCATCTTGTCAGAGGGCCCTCTCATAACTTTGCACAAGGGCAAACTCATTTGGGGCATACTAGATATATTGATACCCTTGAGAAGTATAATAACTTGGGGTAAAAGGAGGCTTTGGGTGACTTTGGTAAGGCTGAAAATTAGTTGGTTGAGCATTATTCTCATAATAGGATGGTGAGTAACCTGACTATCCATAGTAACTTGACATGTCTACTTATTCAATTAGCTGGAATCTAAATATGAAAGATTTGAAACATATCAGCACCTGATCTTTAAAACCAGTAGACCTTCTGGAGTCACCAGATATGCAAAAAAAAAAGATCTCTTCTAGGTTTGTAGCATGCTACCAACATATCAGAGATAGCATACCTTGAACATGAATCTGAACTTCAGTCCCACCGAGCGTGCCAAAAATGTTATACACTAAATTTGCACCTCTGATCTCAAGCTCTCTTGGTCTTGATAATCTAGTATAACAAGGGAATCATCTCAAGGTTGTGGGACCTTTGCTAACCAAGATGAGACCTCCAAGTTCTAGGCTGGCTCCTCTTGGATAGTCACCTTAGTTTTCTTCTAGATAGGAAAGTAAAATTTTGAGGGAAAGGGATAGAAGGAATACATGGAAAGGGAAATGACTGAAAGTAAATCTATCCTACTAGGTGATTTACCAAAACTAGGGTTTGGATCTTAGTATAGAGGGATGAGATCAATGGAGGAATCAAGTCTAATAAGTCACCACTCACTAGATAGGTTTGCAAAAGTATTTCATAGGAAGGCTTGAACAGAAGACTCAACCTATGACTTGCAAACAAACATCCTCCTCTGCAACTAGGTGTAGGAATGAGACAAGACTACTAGGGGCTGTAGCATACCCACAAAACATCTAAATCAAATCAGACATAGTAACACACAAAATCATAGAAAGTGAGAGGGACCAGAAACCCCAATTTCTATTGACAGCATTCATAAACTTTAATCCAATAAGATATAACTCACATAAGAAGGCATGAGGACAACAAGAGTGTCAGAAAATGCTTTGCCACATCTGAATTATCAATGGGAGATTATAAAGAGTAGAAAACCAGAGGATAGAAAAGTGTCTCAGATAGCTTTATGGGAAAGAAACTTTCCTTTTTTACAAGATGTGAACTCCTTGAGCACTAAGGCTCCCAAAAACAAATTATATACACCTCTGCATGCAGGTAGGAATCAAAATATCTCATTAGGGTTACATAAATCTGTATAAAATAATCCAACCCTAAACCAGTCATGTCTGATCATAAATGCTTTTTTGAAAATATCATGATAGATCAGATATATCTTTCTTTGTGTGTCCATTCCTGTACTGATCCTACTCGCAGATAAAAAGCCTTGACCTGACAACCCCCTGTAAGCCCACTCAGCCATAAAGGCTCCAAATCCGATCTCAGATCATAGAAAGGACCACAAATGACTGCCTAAAAGATCTCTGCACATTCTTTAACTACAACTGCCTCCATAAATCATAAATCCTCAACTACTCCCACTTGCAAACACCATCCATTTGCAGAAGAAAGCCTACCAAAACTGGCCGCACCACTTTGAAATAGTGTTGGTCGCATGATCACATGAGCTCAAAAGCCTTCATGTGATCATGTTGAAAGCCTCTTAGAATCTCTCTTTGCTGCCACATAAGACACCTAGACCTGCAAGACATCACACCTATCAAACTTTTCCATGTGGCCCAACAGGAGCTGACCACACGGGCCGGACCCACGACAACACCTCTAGAAAGCACCAAAGAATCCAATGGTGGTCGCATGATCACATGGGATTAGAAGATCCCATGCAAACATGTGACCACCGTAGATCTTGAATCTATGAGGCCCATGTTACACTGTCAAAGTCTATTTTACTTGACCGCTAGAGGCTTGTCGCATGGTCGCATGTGGTTAGGAAGCCACATGCGATCATGTGACCAGCATGAAACTATTATGCTAATCATGTGACCAATCGGAAGATGCTACCTAATGACCACCAGATCATTTAAGAAATTTGGACCCACCTTCAAACATTCATCACCAGCCGGCCAATGAAACACAAACACATCACCAAACTACAAGCTCTTATCAGTGTGGTTAATGGCTAGTCGCATGTTCGCATAACCTAAAAAGGGACTATATGATCATGTGACAAACCGCTAGCATTCTTCAATAGGACCATCATCAATTAGTTTCATGGTCACATAAGGGGAAAAGAACTTATGTGATCATGCGACAACCCGCGTAATAGCTTGCTAAAAACCAACTGGGCCCCACCTATCAGAGTTGTGCACTTAGGGTCAAAAACACAAAGGGTTTTCAAATCGAAGGTCAAAAACATAGAGAGTTTTTGACATTGAACACTTAAGAAAAATGCCGATGCTGAAGAAGTGCGAAGCGCAGAAAGCTAAAAACAACTGAGGTTTTCGCTTGAAGGTCGAAAACATCCTGGGATTTCAGAGCGAAGGTCAAAACACACTGAGTTTTCGACACTTTTGAACAATTTTGGAACCCCTGCGACCTGGGTATTTCCTACAACATTAAAACTTGAAAATCTCTGAGGGCTTTGCGATTCAGTGCATGTGATCTGAATTGGGGCTTGAGAACATATCAAAGAACATGGGGTTCAGAGCGCAAAGCATAACAATCTATGGATCAACTTTGCAAGCTAGAACAAGCACTAGATCCATGTGTCTTCAACTTTTGATCAAGGCATTCTCTCTCTGGAGAGGTTGATAGATCACGAGGGGTTGACATCATATATCTTTGTGAGATAATCTTGGTCTTAGCATATCAAATTTATCTATCTACTTTGTTTGGGTTAAAAGTGAAAAGAATAGGGGATTATGCTCTACTTCCTTTTTGGATAGTACCAAAAACCCATATCCTTAAATCTGGAACCAGTCTCCATGTGGTATATCTTCTGAGTCACCTTTAGAGAGGGTTAACTATAGTGGACATTCCCTTAATTGGGTCAACCACATTAATGAAACCTTAAGTGATAATAGCCATTTTCACCATGGTAGTGACAACCGCTATATAAATGTCCTTATGGAAGAAAACTTCACAGGTGTGGTTCATTGTTGGGTTGTTAGATCTCCCTAGCAGCTCCTAATTGATTAAATTCTCAGACTATGTCAAAACCCTAGTGTGCTGAGATTGGATTTCACCCCTTTGGATCATAAAAGTTGTAGAGTCAGACCATTACTAAAAACCATAGTGAGGCCAAATCTTCATTTTCAGGAATATGTGCGTTATTGCAAAACTTTTTTTGGAACATACACAATTAGCACTTCTAAGGATTAGCACAATTTAGTCACTTGATTGTTCATGTGCAAGGTTGATTTTTCCCTTGTTCATTGTTTTCAGATGTGCTTGAAATCACTTGCTTGCTATTTTGTGTGCTTTCTTATCTATTTGGTTACTAAAAATGAATAAATCTGGTCTACTCTTCAAATCTGGACAGTACCATTTGCAAACAGTCCAAAATTGAAAACCCTAAATTTGTAAAATTTGAAGTGAAATTCCTTTTTGGAGTCAAAAGTCATTTTAGGAGGTGAGAAAGTCATACAAGTTTTTATCAAATGTCATTTCATTACTTCCCAATTGTCATATGGTAAAGAACCCGGTGTCATACGAGTATTTCTCCCAGTCAAATTCAAAAAGTCAAATCCTGCTAGCAACTATCATGTGAGTTTTGGAACTGTCGTATGACCTTTTCAACTATTGTTTTATAGCATACCCACTATTGTATGAGTCTGCAGAGTGTCATTTGGGAAAATTTTGAAAAGTTGTCAGAAAGTTGTCAGAATTGCTAGATACTTAGCTTTTTTAGCCTATTTCTAGAATCTGTCAAATAAATCACTATGTCAGGAATAGAGTAGTAGCTATTGAGAATCCTATCATTTTCCAAAAGTAGTCTTTTGAATCTGATTTAGCCTTCTGTTTAATCTATTTGAGTCTTTATCATCTTGTGTCAAAACCTTGTCATAACTATCAATCTTCAATCAATCATAAAAAAAGACTAAGTGTTTTGAGCTCATGTCCGCTATCTTTTCCGAATCATACCCATACATCTAGGGCACACTCTCCCTTATTTAAGTCATATGTATACTTCAATCAATCAAACCTTGACAAGGTTGCGTCATCTGATCATCTTGATTCAATTCATTCTTCAGTTGTCTTCATCTTATTCTTTTGCTTCACCCAAGGTTAATGGTGGATACTATAGCTTCCTCTCACAAGAAATAAGGAGAAGCACTTAACACTGAAACTTTATCTACTCATGTAGGTCCAACTCTTAAACAACTCTACAATTCTGGTCTTTACGAAGACAACAGTCTTGGCAACTTTTGATTAAAAACTGGTTACATTCCTCTTGCATCAACTCACAAGGGTACTCAACAAACACCACATCAATCTATCCTAGGTAAAACTCCCACCATGTCTCAAGCAGGGACAAACTTTGTCTCTTGAAGAGCTCAATCTCAACATGGTGTAGATCAAGAACCCACACCTGAAGAAATTGCTCAATATCAAAATGATGATAACTTCAAATGAATGATGAAGCATTTCTTGAAAGAAGATAGAGAGGCATAATTTTTACAATTGGCTCATCAAGGAGCTAAACTTCCTCCCAACTTTAATGTTGAAGATATCATTACACATGAGGAAGAAACTCCACTCATAGCTATGATGAAAAAAATGCATGCCATGCAAGTCAAACTTAATAACCTTGAGAAATAAAAGGAACCCAAGGAGTTCTCCATGGAGGCTCTATGTCCTTTTCCATTTGACAAAGACTTGTACATGCCACCATTCCAAAAAAGAGTGGAGATGCCTAAGTATGGTAAGTATGATGGACACTCCAATCCTTAAGATCGTGTCAGAGAATTATGTACACAATCTATGGAGTTCATGCATGAACCAACCCATCTAATGCATCTCTTCCCTCAATTTCTAGGTGGAGCGACCATTCATTGGTTCTCTAGATTGCCTTCTACTATCAAAACTTTTGAGGAGTTGATCAAATTGTTTTATCAACAATACTCCTACAATATTCAACATCCAGTCACCATGATCGATATTTGCAATCTCAAACAATATCTAGGGGAACCATTCTTGACATTTCTTAAGAGATGGAGGAAGAAATTCTCTCTATATGCTAGGCCTATTCCAGAAACTAAAAAACTAGAAATCTTCATCAATAATCTTGTCCCAAAGATCAATTATCCTTTACAAATGCATCATCATACATCTTTTGATAAGATGGTGGACAATGTTGTCAAAATTAAAAAAGTGCTTGTAAAAAAAGGAGAAATCACACTTCAAAAAGACAAGTATGAATCAAGATCCAGTTCTAAAGACAAGAACAAAACTTGGAACAAGAATTAAGGCATCGTCATAGATGGCATTGTTGATACCATCTGTGCCCCATCTAAGGCACCAGTCTACAACCTAACTCTTGGTTCCCAAGCCATTAAAGCTTCAGAACAAAAGTCATCTGAACCATTCCAAAAGAAGCCAAAATACAAATCTTGGGATAAAAAGTGAAAGTTCACTCCTCTTGGAGAATCTTTAGAATCAGCTATGAGAACTCTACTAGCTGATAACATCATCTCATTGCTAGCAATCTGACAATCTGATCCTGACCCTAAGCCACATTGGTGGAAAGAAAATGAATTCTGTGATTTCCGTCGAGGTAAAGGTCACAAAACTAATAACTACTTATGGTTGAAACACACCATTCAAGATCTGATCGATAGTGGAGGCATCACAATTGACAATCCTAAGAGCAATAATGATCATATGACATTCACATAACCATTTATGAAACATGGTCAAAAAGTTTCATCTTCTCAACCTAATATGGGGGCAAAGGTCAATTATGCTTACCCTAGAAATAATTCTATTATCAATATGGTTGAACCTTGTCTCTTTGAACATTGCAATGTCATCACAATTTTATGAAGAGATAGAAATCATTCTTCAGCTAACGTAGATACTTGATCACAAGCTTAGGCACATCTGAACAGACAAATCCTAAATTCATCCAATGTCCCTAGGATGCCCTTCAATCTTTCCTCCACTTCCAAACAGAAGGTTGTTTCTAAATCTTCCAATTCTAAAGATACAAGGCCAACATCTTATAGCATTGTTCAACAACGCCAGCACACTAATGCCAAAATCTCTATGTTTGAGTTGCTTCAAATATCCCCAGCTCACAGAGCCATACTAGACAAAGCTTTTCTCAATTCCAATGTTCCTGATGACCTTGATTTAGATAGGTTCCAGAATATGGTTGGACATCTTATATCTCCACAATATATCTCCTTTTTAGAGGAAGATGATAACTCCTTGAGTCACCCGCATAACCAGCCCTTGCATATAGAGGTCTTGATCCAAAATTGTAGAGTCAAATGTGTGTTGATAGATGGGGGCACTAGCCTAAACATTTGTTCTTACAACTTGATCACACAATTGGGATTTTGAGAATTGGCTATTGATCCTCAAAAGAAGATAACCATAAAAGCCTATGATGAACAAGAAAGATCTTCTAAAGGCACCATTGTCTTACCCATCCGAGTGGGTCTAGTTATCAAAGATACCATCTGTCAAGTGCTTGATCTACCTTTGGCCTACAACATCCTCCTAGGGAGACCATGGATACATGAAATGCAAGCTATTCCTTCTACATACCATCAATGTTTGAAGTTTCCTTATGAAGGAGTAGAGGTTACTATCCCCGCAGATCTGAATACAACTTGCAATACATTGAAGGAAAGTGCTGATAAGCTTGTTCCCAATAACATAGAATCTTCTACTGAACAACTAAATGTTGCTTCAACATCCAAAATGGAAGACATTGCTAAAGTGGTCAATATCAAAGAAAATGGGATGGGAGAATATATTATAGAGCCAGTCTTATCTTTGACATCTCTCCCTATCTCACCTAAGTCTTATGGACAATCTTTGAAATAGTCCAAGCCCGAACCTAAGGAACCTCTTGAAACATATAAAAATAATTTTTTGGTAGAACAAGTATCCAAGCAAGAGTTTGAAGAGGATGAAGTTGTGCTATCATGGCTATACAAAGATGAATCTGAATCCCACAATGTTCAAACTAGCGACTCTACAACACCACAGATCCCTTCTAAGTCATACGGTCTAGCAAATAAATTTATAGCTAAGATGGGATATCCAAGTCAAGGACCTCTAGGAGTTAGAGGAAAAGGTCTTGTGGCACCTATTTCACATACGGGTAGGGAAAATAAGAATACTGTTGGCCTAGGCTTTAAGAAGAAACCCTATCACCTCAAAGGAAATTGTTCTCATGTCATAGAACAAATTGTACCAGGAGAACCCGTTCTCAAGAAGGAAAAAACATAATCCTCAAATAGTGATTCAAAAAGCTTAGAGCTCATCCCCTATGAACATTTTTCCCCTAAAAAATCAAAGACCTTCTTGAGGTAGAGGATGATCCAATCAGAAGAATCAACGTAGTAGAAACACAAGAACCTACTATAGAACAAGAGACATTTGCAACACAAGAACTAGCTAATCTCGAAACTAATCAAGTAGATCAAGAAGAAGGTGGTAGTTATTCTAAAATTTATTCCCATGAGTATGAATTGAAATCAAAAACTGAGGGTAACCCTTCATGGGGTATTCACCTTGACTTTACCCTTATTCTAAGATTTCCTAGAGATCCTGAATCAAATGACTATGAATGGGGAGCCATTCCAAAACCAAATGAGCTTATTATAAAGAAACATGTTGATGTTATTCACCAGTATGCACCTCAACCCAACGTAAGTCTAGAGTGAAATGATGAACCTATCAAGTCTGATCCACCTATGGTTGAATTGGACTCCTACAATGACATTGAGCCTATTCATGAATTGAATGTCTTAAGTTGTAATATCACCTTTGAACTCAAGTGTCAGGTTAGGACCAATGATGACATATCCATATCCATAAACACTATCTCCCAATCTTTCCCCACTTTGACTATCCAATATCCAGAACTTATAGATCAAACCTCCACAAATCTGAGCCATGGTGTTTACACCTTTCCCAATGACTATGCCCTTGCTTGCTACCTCAATGTAGTTGAGCCTATGAGAACTTCCATTAGTGAACCAAGTGTCAGCATGACCGAGTCAGACATCAAATATCTTAGTCAAAAGAACAAAAATTAAAAGAAAAAGAGTTATGAGGGTGAAAACTACCTTGTGGTAGTCTCAGAACCTACAAAAGTAAAAAGAAAAGACGTATCCGAAGGTGAAAACCTCTCTAAGGTTCCTAAGGATGAGATATTTGATGTCCTTCTAAGTCATTTACAAGACAAATCTCTAGTTCTCATTGAGCCCACTCAACCTATCAACTTGGGAACAACAGCGGAACCACAGTTGATTCATGTAGCACAATCTTTATCAAAAGAAGAGAAGCAAAAATTTATAGCATTCCTAACATAGAAGAAGATCAAATTTGCATGGAAATATTTAGATATGCTAGGATTGGATCCTAATCTTATAATGCATCATTTATCCATATCTCCAAATGTCAAACCTGTGAAGAAAAAATTGAGAAAGATGCATCCCCAAGTTGCACTCTTGGTAAAAGCTGAATTAGAGAAGGTCCTGAAAGCCAGATTCATTCAAGTTATTGACTATGCCAAGTGGATCTCTAATATTGTACCTATTTCTAGACCAGATGGTTTAATTAGAGTGTGCATAGACTTTAGAGATGTGAATAGAGCATTCCCTAAGGATGATTTTCCACTACCTAACATTGATATGATAGTGGACATGACTATGGGTTTCGAGATGTATTCCTTAATGGATGGTTTCTCTGGATATAACCAAACAAAAATTGCTCTAGAGGATCAAGATAAAATTGCTTTCACATGTGCATGGGGTACCTTTTATTGGAATGCCATGCCATTTGGACTTAAAAATGCTAGTGCTACATATCAAAGAGCAATGACATCTATTTTCCATGACATGATACATTGAACTATGAAAGATTATGCTGATGATACTTTAGAAAAATCTATGATTAGAACTAAACATCTAAAGGACTTGAGCATGATCCTAGATAGAATGGAAAATTTTAGTCTCTGACTAAATCCTAAGAAGTGTGCTTTTGGTGTCACTTCTGGAAAGCTCTTAGCATACATAGTTTCAAAGAAGGGCATTGAAGTTGATCCAGCTAAAGTCAAGGCTATAATAAAGATGTAACCTCCCAAGAATATTAGTCAAATGAGAACCTTACAAGGGAGAGTACAATCTATCAGAAGTTTCATATCACAGCTAGCAGACATATCACAACCTTTTACAAAAACATTACATAAAGTTGTGACCTTTGCATGGAATGAAGAATGTGAAAAGCACTTTGACCATATCAAGAAATATCTATCAAATCCTCCTATCTTGATGCCTCCTATTCATGGGAATCCATTGATCTTATATGTCTCTGCAACAAATACATCACTAGGGGCATTGCTAGCACAACATGATGAGAACAAAAAGGAAAGAGCTATATACTATATCAGTAGATGATGCAGGAGCATCCTAGGTGTAAGAGCAATCTTGCATCACCTAAAAATATTTCTATTTTTGTATTCAATAAGGGCTATCTTGTGTAGAGTTGCTATTTCTGGAAACTTTCTATTTTTAGTAAGTTGGTTTTACGATCTCGGAATGTCTGATTTTACATGTGGAGGTTCATCTCAGTCATATCAGCCTGCTAGCAAAGTTTCATGGCTAGATCAGGTGTAGTTTTGAAGATATTGAAGATTTTCAGTATTGGCAGCAGGGTACAGAAACTTCGAACTTAGTTTTGAAGGCTTTAGAGGCCCCGGATGAGGTTGAAAATTTACATGAAATGCCAGTCAAGCCTGTAGAGCACTTCGTGGTGTTTCGAGAATGGGGTTATAATAGCCAATCGGGTCAATGGGCAATGACTTATGGTCTTCGGAAGATGGGTCTCCTGAAATGGTAGAAAATAATTTTCTTCAAAATTTTTGTTTGGGTTTCAAAACTCATTTTGAGCCGACTTTGATGTAATAAATTGTAAAATAAAATAATTCTAAGTTTGGTCGGCCCTAAGGGTTAAATTTCTAGAACCTTCTCGGGCGGTGGAAATTGCCTATATAAAGAAGACCCGTAGTGTTGTCTAGAGCAGTTCCGGGTAGTAGATCTAGGTATTGATTCGAGGCTTTGTCCTACAGAATATTGTAATTCTAAAAGTTTGTAATTCCACATTTGTGGAGATAATAAGAAGCCAATTTTTTGTTCTTGCATATTATTGTTGTTGTTTCTCTATTTCTATTATGTGCTTGTGGTATTAAGGGGAGCACCCTTCATCAAGTGGTATCAGAGCAGGAGTTCTTAAGTGTGTAAGCAGATCGCCGACTGTGAGGCAGTTTGCACCAGGACCGTGGTTAGGGTTTCAGCGCGCATCGCAAAAATGCCTCCATGAAGAGAACGTGGTGCAAGAGCTGGTGCTGTGACACCTGAGGTTAGAGAGCTGCAGAGACAAGTGCGAGCATTGCAAGAAGAGATTCGTAGAGGAATGAATCTTAATGTCAGAGACGAAAGCGAGAATGAAGCCGAAGAAAAATATCAAGGAGAAGCTAAAATTGTGAACCAGGAGGAAGAAAGACTTTTTCAGGCGATTTCCAAGATTGAAAAAAGACCTAAGATTGAGGTTCCTACATTTTCTGAAAATCTTAACCCAGAGGAATTGATCGACTAGATCAATGAATGTGAGGAATATTTTGAGTATGAAGATGTTGAGGATCCTAATAGGGTCAAATTTGCGAAGGCCAGACTGAAAGGTCATGCGAAGATTTGGTGGTAAGAAATTCAATTGGAGCAAAATAGAAGGGGGAAAGATAAAATCACAAGATGGGATTGGATGGTGGATAAATTGAAGTGACAGTTCATTCTTGTTGATTATGAGCTTGACCTACTAAAGAAAATGCAAATTTTGAAGCAAGCAGGAAGATCTATTTAGGAGTATACAAAGGAGTTCTATCGACTCCTCATCAGAACAGGCCATGTAGAAGCTAATAAGGAGAAAGTTTCCTGGTACCTTAATCGGTTAAGGCCAAGCATTCAGGAGGAGTTCAATCTAGTTTGAATGAACAGTATTGAGGAGGCATACTAGTTTGCCCTAAAAGTAGAAGAAAAGTTGAAAAAAAAGTTTGAGAGCAGACAAAATGGAAGAGGTCATGGTGGAATATCTGGTGGACAGTCATATGGTGGCCGAAAGGAAGATATGAAAAAGAAGGATGAGGCCAGTAGCAGCCAGAATCAGAGAGAAAATAATTCCAATTATTTCCAAGATCAGAATAATAGAGATCAGAGGGGAAGAGGAAGAGGACAAGGTTCAGGAAGAGGAGGCTTCCGTGGAACATATTTTCACTGTGGAGAAGAAGGTCATAGGGCATTTGAATTTCCTCATTGCCAAGGTAGAATAGACAGGAGAAATGAAAGCTAGGCCAGAGTTGCACATGTAGATGAAGATGCTAGATCATCAAATTTTGAAGATGCTAAAAGAGGAGAAATGCTAATTAACAGAAGAGTCTTGCTGAGTGGTGAGAACGAACCTAAACAAAGGAGGAGTCTGTTTCACACTAAATGCAAGTGTGAGGGTAAATGCTATGATGTGATTATCAATAGTGGAAGCACTGACAATTTAGTGTCAGAAGAGATGGTGACAAAGTTGAAGCTCAAGAGATAGAAACACCCACATCCATATCGGATTGCCTGGGTGTAGGATGACCACAAGGTCATGGTCAGTGAATAGTGCCTAGTAAAATTCAAGATTGGCAGGTACCAAGATGAGGTACTATGTGATATCATTTCTATGGATGCATGTCATATGTTGTTGGGTAGACCATGGTAGTTTGACAGATGTGCTGTACACGATGGTCGTGCGAATACCTATTCCCTAAAAAAGGATGGAGTGCAACATAAGCTAAAGCCATTGAAGGAGACCAAAGAAAAGGTATGTGGTAATGCAAGAATAACATTTGTTGACGGAAAAAAATTCCTAGATGGTATGAGGCACGAGCATGTGTGTTTTGCTTTGATTCCAAAAGTTGGTAAAGAAGAAGTAGAGGATGTACCTGTAGAGGTTGTAGATTTGTTGAATGAGTTTCAGGATATTGTATCTGATAATGTACCTGATGGATTACCATTGGTAAGGAAGATCAGTCATCAGATGGATTTGATTACAGGGGCCAGTGTGCCAAATAAAGAAACACACAGAATGACACCAGAAGAAAGTGAAGAGTTGCATAGACAAGTACATGAGTTATTGCAGAAGGGGTTGATTTGAGAGAGTCTGAGTCCCTGTGTTGTACCAGCAGTATTAGCACCAAAGAAGAATGGAGAATGGAGGATGTGTATAGATTCTATGTGGACTGTTTGAGTGGAGCTATGTATTTCTCAAAGATAGATCTAAAGAGTGGATATCACCAGATTCAAATCAGAGAAGGAGATGAATGAAAGACTACCTTCAAGACAAAGGAAGGACTGCATGAGTGGTTAGTCATGCCTTTTAGGCTAACCAATGCACCGAGCACTTTCATGCGGCTCATGAATGAGGTTCTGAAAGAATTTCTAGGTAAGTTTGTCATTGTTTACCTAGATGATATTTTGATTTTTAGCAAGACATTGGAGGAACATATGATGCATATTCATATGGTGTTTGAGAAGTTGATAGATGAGAAATTGTTGATTAATTTGAAGGAGTGCAGTTTTGTGAAGAAAGAGTTAGTGTATTTGGGATTTGTAGTTTCCACAGAAGGTCTAAAAATGGACCCAGAGAAGGTACAGGCCATCCTTGAATGGCCTACTCTAAGGAGTGCTATTGAGGTAAGATCTTTTCATGGTTTGGCTAGCTTTTATAGAAAGTTTATCAAAAATTTTAGCATTATTTGTGGTCCCTTGACTGAAAGAATGAGAGGGGATAGAAAAGAGTTTAAGTGGACTAATGGGGCAGAAAAGAGTTTTCAATTGTTGAAACAAAAAGTTACAGCACAACCTATTTTAGCACTTCCAGATTTTAATAAGGTCTTTCAAGTAGATTGTGATGCTAGTGGTACTGCAATAGGAGCTGTTATGAGCCAAGAAGGTAAACCTATTGCTTATTTCAGTGAGAAGTTAAATGATGCCAAGAGGAAGTATTCTGTTTATGATCAAGAATTTAATGCTATAGCTTAGGCATTAAAGAAGTGGAGACATTATCTGCTTCCTAATGAGTTTATTTTGTATACTGATCATCAAGCTTTGCAATATTTGAATAGTCAAGGAAAGTTGAATCAGAGGCATTTGAAATGGGTTGAGTTTTTGCAAAGTTATACATTTATTTTGAAAAACAGAAGTGGAAAGTCTAACAGCGTTGTAGATGCTCTTAGCAGAAGGCAACTATTGCTGATAGAGATGTAGATTGAAGTGGTTGGGTTCAAGGAACTCAAGAATTTGTATCCAAAGGATCCTGATTTTGGTGAAGCTTGGAAAGCTTGTACAGAACCTGTTACTTTAGACAGGACGAAATGGCTAGATTTTATCATCCAAGATGATATGCTATTCAGAGGAAGTCAGTTGTGCATTCCACAAAGTTCTATGAGGGAGAATCTCATTAAGGAGAAGCACAGTGGAGGATTTGCTGGACATTTTTGTTGTGATAAAACCCTTGCTTTGGTTGGTGGGAATTATTATTGGCCACAATTGCAGTAAGATGTGAAGAAGTTTATACAGAGTATGTCAAATGGCGAAAGGAGTGAAGCAGAATACAGGGTTGTATCAGCCATTACCTATACCAGAGAAGCCTTGGGAGGATATCAGTATGGACTTTGTTCTTGGTTTACTGAGAACTCAGCAGGGACATGATTCAATTTTTGTGGTTTTTGACAGATTTTCAAAGATGACACATTTCATTCCTTGTATGAAGACTAATGATGCTGTTCATGTAGCAAAATTGTTTTTCAGAGAAGTGGTGAGACTACATGGTTTGCCAAAGACCATAGTTTCAGATCAAGATACTAAGTTTGTTGGATATTTCTGACAGACATTGTGGAAGAAGTTGAAGATAGATTTGAAGTTTAGTGCATCACATCATCCACAGACTGATGGATAGAAAGAGGTGGTGAATAGAAGTTTGAGAAATCTGCTGAGATGTTTGGTTGGAGATAAGCCAACAGGATGGGATTTGATTTTACCACAAGCAGAATTTGCATACAATAATTTTGTCAATAGAAGCACTGGTAAATCACCATTCCAGATTGTATATGGAAGTAGTCCAAGAAATGCATCTGAATTGAGAAAGATAGATAAAGGAGAAATAAGTAGTGCTAAAGCTGAGGATTTTGCAGAATACTTGAAGAACATCCATGAGGAGGTGAGGAAGCATATTACCAAGATGAATGCACAGTATAAGGCTAAGGTAGATGAGAAAAGGAGGCATAAAAAATTTTAGGTTGGAGATGAAGTCATGGTTCATTTGCGGAAGGAGCGATTTCTGGTTTGTACATATAACAAGCTGAAAATGAAGAAGTTTGGACCATGTAAGATATTGAAGAAGCATGATTCAAGAAATGCATATGAGGTAGAATTGCCTAGTGAGCTGAATATTTCACTAGTGTTTAACATTTCAGATTTGACAGAGTATCACGAAGGAGGTGTTGAAGATGAGGTTGCAGTAGCATAGTGGAGTATTCTAGCAACTAGTTTAGATATCAAGGAGATTGAAGACATACTGGACAGTCGTGTTGGTAGAAGCACAAGGAACAGGACATATGAAGAGTATTTGGTTAAATGGAAAGGATGACCTGTTGAAGATTCATCATGGCTAACAAAGGAGGAGGTTAACTATCTCGGTTTTCCTCTGCACACCTGAGTCGTGATAGGGTCACTTCAAAAATTACCCTGGGTGTCTGATGCAGGAGCATCCTGGGTGTAAGAGCAATCTTGCATCACCCAAAAATATTTCTATTTTTGTATTCAATAAGGGCTATCTTGTGTAGAGTTTCTATTTGTGGAAACTTTCTATTTTTAGTAAGTTGGTCTTATGATCTCAAAATGTCTGATTTTACATGTGGAGGTTCATCTCAGTCATATCAGCCTTCCATCAAAGTTTCATGGCTAGATCAGGTCTAGTTTTGAAGATATTGAAGATTTTCAGTATTGGCAGCAGCGTACAGAAACTTCAAACTTAGTTTTGAAGGCTTTAGAGGCCCCGGATGAGGTTGAAAATTTGAGTGACAGGTGCTTTGTGTAGGTCAAGCCTGTAGAGCACTTCGTGGCATTTCTAGAATGGGGTTATAATAGCCAATCAGGTCAACGGGTGATGACTTATGGTCTTCGGAAGATGGGTCACCTGAAATGGCGGAAAATAATTTTATTCAAAATTTCTGTTTGGGTTTCAAAACTCATTTTGAGCTAACTTTGATGTAATAAATTGTAAAATAAAATATTGAAGAAGCATGATTCAAAAAATGCATATGAGGTAGAATTGCCTAGTGGGCTGAATATTTCACCAGTGTTTAACATTTCAGATTTGACAGAGTATCAGGAAGGAGGTGTTGAAGATGAGGTTGCAGTAGCACAGTGGAGTATTCTAGCAGCCAGTTCAGATATCAAGGAGATATAAGACATACTGGACAGTCGTGTTGGTAGAAGCACAAGGAACAGGACATATGAAGAGTATCTGGTTAAATGGAAAGGATGACCTGTTGAAGATTCATCATGGCTAGCAAAGAAGGAGGTTAACTATCTTGGTTTTCCTCTGCACACCTAAGTCGTGATAGGGTCACTTCTCAAATTACCCCAGGTGTTTGATGCAGGAGCATCCTGGGTGTAAGAGCAATCTTGCATCACCCAAAAATATTTTTGCTTTTTGTGGAAACTTTCTAATTTTAGTAAGTTGGTCTTATGATCTCGAAATGTCTGATTTTACATGTGGAGGTTCATCTCAGTCATATCAGCCTACCAGCAAAGTTTCATAGCTAGATCAGGTCTAGTTTTGAAGATATTGAAGATTTTCGGTATTGGCAGCAGGGTACAGAAACTTCAAACTCAGTTTTGAAGGCTTTAGAGGCCCCGTATGAGGTTGAAAATTTGGGTGACAGGCACTTTACATGGGTCAAGCCTATAGAGCACTTCGTGGCATTTCCAGAATGGGGTTATAATAGCCAATCAGGTCAACGGGCGATGACTTATGGTCTTCGGAAGATGGGTCACCTGAAATGGCAGAAAATAATTTTCTTCAAAATTTCTATTTGGGTTTCAAAACTCATTTTGAGCCGACTTTGATGTAATAAATTGTGAAATAAAATAATTCTAAGTTTGGTTAGCCCTAAGGGTTAAATTTCTAGAACTTTCTCGAGTGGTGGAAATTGCCTATATAAAGAAGACCCGTAGTGTTGTCTAGAACAGTTCCGGGTAGTAGATCTGGGTATTGATTCGAGGCTTTGTCCTATAGAATATTGTAATTCTAAAAGTTTGTAATTCCATGTTTGTGGTGATAATAAGAAGCCAATTTTTTGTTCTTGCATATTATTGTTGTTGTTTCTCTATTTCTGTTATGTGCTTGTGGTATTAAGGGGAGCACCCTTCATCAGTAGAACATTGGTTGCATATGATAAGAACTATTCAATGATTGAGAAGGCTTGTCTAGCTGTGATCTTTCCATCACAGAAACTAAGACATTACATGTTAGCTCATACCACACATTTGGTAGCTAAGATTGATCCACTCAAGTACCTTCTAAGCAAAGCTTCCCTCACATGTAGATTAGCTAAATTGGTTATGCTCTTAAGTGAATTTGACATTGAATATGTGGAATGAAAATCTATTAAAGGACAAGTTATTACTAATCAATTAGCAGATGCACCTATGATTGATGATACACTAATGCAAATAGAATTTCTAGATTCCTCTATCATGACTCTTTCTTCTAGAAAATGGCAGTTATTCTTTGATGTCTCCTATACATAGAATGGCTCTAGAGTAGGCATATTGTTCATAACTCCTCAAGGATACTCAATCCCAAAATCATTCAGATTAAAGTTTTCTTGCACAAACAATATTGCAGAATATGAAGCCCTTTTGAATGGTATGAAAATAGCAATTGAATGGATAGTAACAAAGGTACACATTCATGGAGACTCTCAACTTGTTATTCATCAAGTCAATGATGTGTACCAGACTAAAGATGAAAAGCTCCTTCCTTACAAGAGAATGGTAGATGATTTAAAGAAGTATTTCATATCTATCACATTTGAGCAAATTCCTTGAATGGAGAATAAGGCCACTGATGCAATGGCAACATTATCTACTTTATTACAACAACTTGAACATGAGCTACGGTACGAGTTCCTGGTGGAAGCACTATCTTATCCTACATATGATTCCCTTGAAACCCACATGATCTACACTATTGTTGGTCATGATTCATCTCGATACAAAAACCTATTTCCCTATCTCCAAGACCAAATCATTCCCAATACCTTCAACTACCATGAAAAGAGATACCTTATCCGTAATGCCTCCCGATATGTCATCATTGGTCATGATCTGTACAAACAAGGTCTAGATGGTATGCTACTTAGATGTTTAGAATGGGAAGAGTCTCAACGTGTGTTAGAGGAAGTCCATGATGGTATTTGTGGGTTACACTCGAACGGTTTAACACTAGCTCAAAAACTTATTAGGGCTGGGTACTATTGGCCTAAAATGGACAAAGAGTCTATCAAGTTTGCTAAGAACTGTAAAAAATGCCAAGTGCATGGCAACTTAATTCATGCTCCAGGGAGAGATCTAATTATCGTTACTACACAATGGCCTTTTCACCAATGGGTTTTTGATCTTATAGGAGCTATACATCCTCATTCTTCTAATGGACATACCCATATAATCACAGGTATAGATTATTTCACAAAATGGGTAGAATCGGTCCCTTTGACACAAGCAACTAGAAAACAGATATCTATGTTCATCTTGAACTACATCATATGCAGATATGGGATCCCACATTCTATAATCACAGATAATGGGGGACAATTAAAAAACAAGGACCTAGATGATTTATGTGCCAAATTCAAGATTACTCAACATTGGTCATCTATATACTATCCCCAAGGGAATGGACAAGCAGAGGCATCTAACAAAAATCTATTGAAAATCTTGCATCGTACAGTTAATAAAATAGGAAGAGATTGGCATCTCATGATCAATCCAACTCTCTGGGCCTACAGAACAAGTATCAAAACACCTACCGAGGCTACACCTTTCACTTTAGTTTATGGGTCTGAAGTAGTACTACCTATTGAGGTTGAAATCCATCACTAAGAATCAGAATGCATGGTCTAGTAATTGATGATGACTACAGAGTGTCTAGGTTGCAAGAACTTGAACTACTAGATGAGCGTAGATAAGCAACGTATGATCATCTCAGAGTATATCAGAAGATAATGTCTAGAGGGTACAACAAGAAAGTCAGACACAAAGAATTTCACGTTGGTGATCTAGTCCTGAGAGAAAATCCTAAATCAATCACATAGACAATGCAAGGGGAAGTTTGAACCCAACTAGCTGGGTCCCTTTGTAATCATTGCTACTTTTGGCTTTGGTGTCTATCAACTCTCAATGACTAAAGGAGAACAGCTTCGAGAACCAATCAACATTCTCCATCTTAAGAAATTCTATGCCTAAGGCATTAAGTCTATGGTAAAATGTCTTGAAAAAATCTTAAAAATTGGAAAAAGTCCTAAAAAAATGAACATTTTGGTGAAAGCCTAGCAATAGGCACCTTGATGATTGACAAAAAAAAAAAAAAAGGGAAAAAGAAAAAGTGCCTTGATGAAAACCTAGAAACAGACGCCTTGGTAGCAAAAATAGAATCTCTACCAAGATGGTGAAAACATGGCAAATGGGGGCCACTTGTTTCAAAATGCTCCATCTATCAGCGCAATCTTGGTCTTTCCCAACTTTCAGTCTTGTTTTAGTTTGTACATATCTCCTAGTTTGTTTCTACATTTCCAGTTTTCAATAAGTTGGTTTGTACACCAATCGATTCACACGTCTGTATCCTATCAATGTTCAAACTTGGGGGGCAATCAATGTCATATCCTATGGTCTCCAATATATCTTAGACGTATCATATCTAGTCAGAGTCCTTTGAAGCTTCATCCAAGTTAGTCAGTCAGTCTCATCTCTAGAAAGGATTTTACATCTACAACAACGCAATCAAACATCAAACTGAAAATAATCTATGCTTTTTACATGCTTTTATCTCCTTGTATGCTTACTGATTCACATTGAGATTTTTGCATATTATGTTCCTTCAAGCTCTTCGATGATGTCCTTTACAGGATTTAGAGAGTGATGAATGGGGGCATAATCTTTTCTTTTTCTTCTGCTTGTATGTGAAAATCCAACAACTTTGGAAATTCTGGATTGAAATGGTGTCCGATTGTAAGAGCCTCTATCTCAAATTGGATGGCCATGCGTACCTTGACCATTGATAACAAAAAAATTCAAGGAAGTTTTGATCTAACTATTATCTTTTTGAGTGAGTTATTTCTCCTATTTTGAAACGCGATCTTATCTAAGGATGTGAATGATAAAGTGTCACTACGGGTAATTCCCATTGGATTTAGAATGATCTCTTGATTGTTTGATGTGTTTGCATGCAAGGCATATTTAGGTCATCATGACGTTTATGTTCTGATGCTTATACAAATTGCTATATCAAAATGGACATGATATTCAAGTCAACCTGACATTTGTGCCTTCATGCTTATATTTAATCCAACATTGTAAAAATAAAATCAATATTCATATGTCCATGGTTGTCTAATCAGTGGGTGTTGTATTGATTCCTGCACATACAAATTGATATTCATATGTCTATGGTTTCATAACTAGTGGGCATTGTATTTATTTATCCGATTACCTAAAAATTCAATGATGAGAGTGACCGACACATGATCAGTGACTAGGTCCTAGGTCTTAGGTTGTATTTCATATTTCATGTTTCTTTGCATTTAGCATGTTTGCATGATCTCACAAATGGCTAAACTTCAATGCTTAAACAATTCTTCAAATTGCATCTTCAAATCTAACAATAGTTGAATCTCACATGAAGGTTCCTCCAATGAAATAGTAAGTAGAATCCTTTTCCAGGATCAAAATCAAAATCTGAGACCATTCATATTATTAACTACTTGCATAATTGACCTTCAATCATCACCAAAATCCAGTATTCAACTTAACTGATTATCTTATATCAAACTATCAAAATTTTAACTTGGTCAACTATCGTCAACTCATAGTTTCACCTAGTCAAACTTGGTCTCCAAGACCTCCAAATGATGCATAATGCATTCTGAAATGTGTTTAAACCACTTCTCAAATCAATTAGCATGCTTCTAAACTATCAACATGGACTTTTCTTGTCAGATTTCAATTTTAATCCCGAAGGGGGCATGGTATTGCACATCATTCAAAGTCTATAATCTAAAGCTAAAATCATATCTTTCCTCAGTAATCAAGAGAACAACCACGTCTAGTTGCTGATTCATCAAAAGACCTCATCGCTCAGGGAAAATCAATCATCACTCGGGGCATATCAGATTCATCAAGATCCATATCAATCTGGTATTCTCTTAATCTTGTAAATTATATCAGTTTTTGCAACTATCAGTTCAATTGTGTTATTTCCTTGGTTCTTCAGAAACTGAAGGGTTCAGATTTGATACCAAAGTGACTCAATATAAGGACAATCAAGTATGGAATTAGTAACTCACTTCTTCACAATCATAAGGTTTAGAATTAGGCATTTTGACACTTTTTCACAATCATCGGTTCATTTGCTGTTATAGTTAACATTATCTTTGGTCATTCAGGACCTCATATCTCCATATCTTTCCAATCAGTTTCCGTTTCATATCAATTTCAATTTCAAACATCAGTTTCAATATCATACACATATTATCTTTGAACCACTATGCTTTGCACAGTAATTCAAAGAGGGTCAAAATGTAATACCCCAAGAATGGGCTATAGGTTCATTAACCTCCTATATCGACGCATCGAACAAAATCAATATCGAAGTCCTAACCTAAGGCACATTTGAACATCATTGAATCCTAATTGATTATCTCAAATTTTGCATCGGGGAATATTCCTAGTAATATTCCTAATTATCGTAATGAATATTTGGCAATAAATCATATTTATCCTAAAGTTTGATTAATTGAATATTCTCAATATTTAATTAATTAGATTTAATACTGCCACTTAATTGTTTAATTGAAGGTTAATTCTATTTATTCCTAAATTGTATTATTTACTTTTGACAATAAATCCAAAATCCTATGAATAATTGATAAAATTCTTATTTAATTAATTAAAGCAAGTTGTCAATTTTTAATAATATTGTTTTTGAATAAAAGTTTGAAAAATAATTGATTAACACATAAATCAATTGTTTTAATTTTCAAAATCAGTTAAGTTGAAGATAAATCACTTTATTATTAAATTAATTCATAAATAAAACATGCACAATCAGAAAAGCAAACAAATATCAATTATTAATTAAATCTAAACTCTATTTTGAGTTAAACTCTGCTTTTGCATGTTTTTGTGAGTTAATTATCCTCTATTTAAAAAATAACTCAAAAATCAACTTGAGTTATTTGAGTGATTTATGGCTTTCTTTCATGCACCTCCAAAGCCCTGGGTTTCTATAAAACCAAGGCCTTAGCTCTTCACAAATCATCTCATGAAGTTGCAAACTTTACTCTGCAGGAATCATAGCATATCAAATTTGAAGAATTTGAACGATTAAAGCTTGAAGAATCATCTTGGGAATTCAAGTTTGTGAGATCATCATTATTTTACATAGCATTTCATATCATATTAGAATTTCATTTTTAGATTAGTATATCATATCAATTTTTGCATATCATTGATTTTATATCATTTTTCATCACAATTGCATCTAAAAAAAAAAAAAGATAGATTAATTGTATTCATTTCATATCTAGATTTTGCATTTAAATCCTTCGTTTAGGTGTCATCAAGGTCACTGATCTCGATTACAATCTGAGAACATCATACTCACACTTATTAGAAGGCAGTAAATCACCTAGTTAATTTAGCTTTCAATTCATTGCAGCTTTCATCTTTGCTAACCTCTAATGTTTTACTAAAGTGTTGTGTCTAAAAATTAGGTACAAAATTCACACACACAAGTACATCTCAACATTTTTGGAAGAATGTCAAAGGGAACCCATCTAGGCCAGGGGCTTTATCAGGAGACATAGAAAATACAACAGAATGAATCTCCTCAAGAGTGAATGGTCGCATTAGACTAATATTGTCTTGTTGTGACACAATAGTCAGGATGTGCTGCAGGAGAGCTTCCATGTCAGAATTATTATTAGACTGCTGAAGATTTGGCACCAAAAGGTTTTTGAAAAAGCTAACCCCTTCATTTCTATTTTTTTTTTGAGAGGATAGGACTTTCCAGAGGATGAACTCTTAATGGAGAATATAGAGGAGGCTGCATTCCTAATTTTAGCCAAGGCATGAAAGAATTTGGTGTTCCTATCTCCCGCTTTCAACAAGAGTTCTTTAGACTTCTGTTGCCAATAGATTTCTTCTCTAGAATAGAGGATAGCCCAATAGGATCAGAGAGATCTTTGATTCTCTGCTAACTCTTCATTTAGTCCCTGCTTCATAATGTGGTCCAAAATCTGGGCAAGTTCCTACTCTACCCCTGACTTCTCATGAAAGATATTCTTAAAGACTTCCTTGTTCCATATGACAATTTTTTACCTCACAAATTTAATTTTGTTAGAGAACTAATACATTCTAGTACCTTTTTGATAGGGTGCACTAACCCACCACTAATGAAGAAGAGACATGAAATGAGGATGCGTGACCCACATGCCTTCAAATTTGAATGAGGGAGTCTTCTTAACAGAGGGTACTATATTAATGTCCAGCACTATGGGAAAGTGATCTGACTCCAACAAGGAGAGTATGTTCGAGACAAAAGAGACCTTTAACATCTTAAAGTTAGAGGATATGAGAAACCTATCCAACCTAGATGAGATAGGGGTATCAGATCTACAATTGGACCAAGTGAAATTTCCATTCAGGAAAGGTATATTGCACAAAGCATTATTTTGGATAAAGGATGAGAATTCTTCTATTACCCTATGTGCTATGGGATTTCCTCCTGATTTTTCATCAAGAGAAGCAATGGCATTGAGGGTCTACACCTATCATAAAGGGTAGATCACCAAGCTTCTCTAATTGATCAGAAAGGGATTCCCATATTAGATTTTTTTCATTGGGATAGGCCGACCCATACACATTGAACAAATGAAATTGAACATCAAACTAGGCAACTTTAATGAGCATCCAATTAGGATTGATAGCTAGGATTTGTACTTGAATAATTTTCTAGTTCTAGAGGACAATAAGACCACTTGATGCCCTAAAGGAAGGGACACCAACTAATTCCCAGAGGGACCACTTGCAAAAAATCTTATCAAGTGATGTCTAAGAGAGTTTGGATTCTTGAATAAGAACAATGTCTACTTTGGAAGATTCAATATATTTTTTGACCCTTCATCTTTTGTCAGGGGCATTTAAGCCCTTGACATTCCATGAGAGAATCTTCATTGGGGGCCAAGAGATCACACTGCTCTCCTGGTAGGAATAATGGGTGAAAATGAATCCAATAGAGTCATTTGGATACCCGCTTCAATATCATCTTTTATTTTAGAAGCTAGAGGCTTCCTACCCCTCTTCTTTGGAGTAACCAAAGCTGGATCAACTGGCAAGGGGGACTGAGTGGAAGCAGAATTATGCAGTGAGAGAGTCTTTGAATAATCAAAGTTATCAAAAATGTGGGGGGGGACCAAGATCTACTAACACAGAGAGATTGGTATCAACTTCAAGAGAAGGATTACATTTGTTAGGCGGGCCCAGAAGAATACCTTCCTCAATTGGAATTTCTTCAATAATTTGAGAGGCCACCAAAATAAGAATCTTGTCAGACATTAATCAGATCTCTTAATCTAAAATCAAAGAAGGTGAGGAAGAAGGGACCAAAACAAAAGGAATATTATTAAAAATTAGATTTTGAATGATGTCTTCCTCCCCCCCACAAAGGATTAGTGGGATATAATAAAGGGCGATCAACCCAAGTAGGTAAATCAGCCAGCTGAGAGAGTTGCAATGGAGGAGAGGATGCAGGTTGTAGCTTAACAGAAGCAATGGATGAAGGTGAAGGAGAAAGAGAAACTAAAATAGGGGGAGGGGGGGAAAGACTTATGTGAGTTTTGCACGGGGTATGAATGAATCAGGACTTGGCAAGAGAGGAAATAAAATTTAACTTAAGGGAAGGAAGGAAAGAATTAAGAACCTAGGCCAAAGAAGGCATGTACATAGAGGGATACATACCCAAATTAGAAGAAGACAATGAAAAGATCAATGGACTGGGGAGAGAAGACACCTAACAAGCACGGGGGATCAATTGCTGACTGGAGGGAACCACAGGTGAGTTAAATCTTAAAGATGAATAGAACAAAAGGATTAGACTCAAAATGATGATAGATATATTAAGAAATTATAGGAGATCGATGACATTGATAAATGAAATGTCCCAGAGAGTCAGTTTTAGAGACAATGGCACAAGGGTCAAGAAACTTGATCTATTGTACCCAAATCCCAAATTTTGACTGGATAGAAAGATCTAAAGGAAGGGGATCCTTATCCTTCAAAAGAAGACAAGCACTAATAGGAAGAGGAAGGTTAATGTAAGGTACCAGATCATGCTTGATAAAAATGCCTAGCCTATTAGCTAGAACTTCTACAAAACAAGAGTCTCTATATTTAAGGGGGAGATTCAAGAAAGATATCCACAATGGGTTAAAAAGATGAAAAGATGAATTTGGGTCAAAATGAGGAGTCCATGCCAATGTGGTGACATTGATCCCCAGGCAGAACCAACCTTTAAACTTATGAACTACAAATTTGTGCTCTTGAGACTAAAAAATTTCAACGAAGAAGCAATCTTTCTCATACTGAAATATCTCTTTGAGCTCTATCCATGCAAGATTTTCCCATGAAAGTAGCAATTCAAAATCCACAAGTGACTGCAACTTAACTATGAGTGCCGAAGATCTCAAGAAGTCCACCCTAGTGGCAATCATGTGAAAAGGAATGATAATATAAGGAATCACTGGTGGCTATTGACGAGGCTCCTTCTACGGGGGCTAAGCAAACTGATGGTGGAAAAGCAGATGAGAGCATTCTTTTGGGCATGATGATTTGGATCGAAGGGACCTCTATGAAAAATGGGTAAATTGTTGGGTGTAGTGATAAAGGCAGGTTGGGCTAGACGGGTATGGTTAGGGGATGAAACAAATTGGGGGTATCCAGAAGCAGAGGAGAAATAAGCTGGAGGAAGAGTTAGACAGGGGGAATGGAAAATATAAAAAATGGGCTAAGGACAAAAGGGTTTCCACTTATTCCAGCGATGCAGAGAGGGGCGGTGAAAAACCTTCTTGCAAAAAGGTGGCTTGTAACAATCTACTACTACCAGAGGATGGGGGCTGAGGATACCTTCAAATGTAGCTGATAGCTGAGGATGCCTAGAAAGAACCTACCATTGATGGCCTGACATGCAATGGAACTGCAGAGAAGAGGTGGAGGTTGCTCGATCCCTCCATTTTCCTTGCTGGAGAACCCACTGAGGAATGTGCTCAGAAGTCTGAAGGCAAGCTAAATCTTCTTCATCAAATGGGATGTCTACCCATTTAGATGGACCCTTGAACACTAAAGAAAAGCCTTGCCAACACCCTCAAACCCTAGCCCTTTACCAGACAGAAGACAAAATCCTGCACACACACCTGCCACATGTTCGCTATGAGATCCCACCAAGGAGACTCCCTATAAAGCAGCCGGGGGAGCTTTGCAAATGCTCTGACAAACTCTAGTAAATCTCACATTTGTCACCTAACATGATCATCAAGAAATTCCCTATATCCGCCACCAATGTTTTTGGAGCATTACTAGCTACGAAACTCAAGAAATTTTTTTGAGGAAAATTTAAATGTTTTGGCTGTGGTAATATTTAATTATTGATTAACAATAATTAAACATAATACACCATAAGTTATATTTGTATGTCAATTATGATTCATGATAGAAATTGGCTA
>BSBK01014064.1:2500-68489 GCA_027943335.1 Chamaecyparis obtusa
GGATTAGTATTAGGGTTAAAATAAAAAATAGTTTTTATATTTTAAAATGATAAATTATTATAATAAGTTGACATCGGATAAGAGTTAGGGTTTAGTAGTTCATTTTATGTTATGACTTAGGATTCGAGTAAGAGTTAGTGGTAGGGTTAGGGTTATTGATAGGGCAATAATTCAGGTTAATAGGATATTTAACATTATGATTTATGCTTGAAGTAAGAGTACATTACAGTTAGGGTTAGGGTTATGATTGGAGTTATGATTAGTATTATATTTAGTTATTTCATGAGGGTTAATCATGGGTTAATCTTGTGATGCACAATGTTAAGTTTGGCATTAGTATTAGGGTTAAAATAAAAAATAGTGTTTATATGTTAAAATGATAAAGTATTATAATAAGTTGACATCAGATAAGAGTTAGGGTTTAGTAGGTCATTTTATGTTATGACTTAGGGTTCAAGTAAGAGTTAGTGGTAGGGTTATGGTTATTGATAGGGTGAGAGTTTAGGTTAATAGGATATTAACATTACGATTTATGTTTGAAGTAAGAGTATGTTATAGTTAGGGTTAGGGTTACGATTAGAGTTATGATTAGTATTATATTTAGTTATTTCACGAGGGTTAATCGTGGGTTAATGATGTGATGCACAATGTTAAGTTTGGATTAGCATTAGGCTTAAAATAAAAAAATAGTATATACATTTTAAAATGATGAATAATTATAATAAGTTGACATCGGAAAAGAGTTAGTGTTTAGTAGGTCTTTTTGTGTTATCACTTACGAGTCTAATAATTTTCAACTTACACATCAAGAAGGGTTACAATTAGTGTATAATTTTAACCTTATTCAAGTACTACTAATTTTGGACATGCACCTCTCACATTAAAGGTAAAGATTAAGGTAAGGGATTAGGGTTACCATTATGGGTAGGTCTAGGATAAATTAATTTGATAATTATCATTAGAATCACATATAATCTTACAGTTTTATTTTAGTTTCCATTGAAGATTAACTTTTATAGTTTATTTAATATAGTTAAAGGTATTGGTGTAGTTGTTGAACATTGTTTGGGGTTAGATTAGAAATAGTAATGAATCAGATGTCCTATATATTTATTTTCCTCACATTTAATCAGTGCTTTCATTGAACAAATAAATATTAGAAATGCAAAGATGAAAAAAACATGTTGCAAAAATGTTGGAAGTATAGGGGTAACCATCATGGGAGTAGGAAAAAATATATATTCACTATCTTGTTCATGAAACTTACAAACAAAGATGAAAGGGGAAATAGAAGACCCACTACAACCATTAGATATTTAAGAAGTATGAAAGATAAGATAAGAACGATCTAAATCATACATTTCTCCATAATGATGCAAGTACATCACATATTCTTCAACAATAAAGTTGGTATGACAACCTTTATTTGTACAATGATCACAGTATACTTCTTTCATCATTGATGGAAATGCATCCACTTTTACAGATGTCTCATGTAAAACTTTTGAAACATCTACCATCTGCTTTATATCCAGTTTGTAAACATAGTCAATTGATAATGCGCATTCTCCATAGCTTCGATTATAGTTACACACAACTCTTGAATGATTTTTGTACACTTGTCAAATTCACTCTCAAAAATATGGTTTGAGCCCACCGAAGTAGAGGGGCTTGTAACCATGATGTTGGAGTCTCTGTCAGAGGCAACCATAGGTGGAATGGTATCCTGTAAAGTTTTAAACAAACATCAATATATATAATTAATCAGAATAACCATTTTGCATTACCATTTCAACTTTAGATGCTACCTATAGTGGAATAGTATATATGATTTTGTGGAATTTTTTTATATTCAAATTAAGAAGAAGTCGGGTTCGCAAACATGATATAAATTATATTAATGATACATATTTAAACAAAAGAGAACATGAATTTGAAATATGATATACTAATTCAACGCATAAGGATAATTCAGAACAATAATGACACAAAATAAGCGATTAATAAATAATGCAATATTTAATAGCAATACAACATTACAATACATCATTGATTTTCAACACACTTGAGTCTAATTTCTTCTGCTTTCCTATTGGAAAGTTGTTTCCCAGTCTTCATTTTTTCATAGCAATCATATGTGAATGGTGGCATGATCTCAAGCCTTCTAGAGACTTTACACAAGATATAGCTACAAATGTCAATCCTGCTCTTTCTCTTGGGCCTATATCAACTGTGGCTCTCGAAAGAGTTATTCCCTGAGATTTATGAATTGTCAATGCCCATGCCAACCTTAATGGTAACTAAAAGGTTCTACCCCTCTAGACTGGTGATATTGGAACTATTCTTGGATGATGGTCATCATATGGTAATCCAGAATAATTATCAAATTCAACTGTAACATAAGCAGGTGGTTCAGGTGGGGTGGTTCCTGGTTTGTACACAATATTTTGGATATATCCCAAGGATCCATTAACAAGACCTACTTCAATCCATAGATTTGTAGTTAATATGACCCTCGAATCCTTAATGAACAATAACTCTAGATCAAGTTCTTCATTCAAGCAATCTTCAATTGTATTATCATTCCTTGACTTAGTTGCAAGGCTGCATGCAATAGGTTGCCTCAAAAAATACAACATCCTCAAGTTATGGTTACGAACATTGCATTTGTAGAGAACAAATGCACTATCTTGTCAAACTCATCATTGGTTGCAGCATCTAACCTCACAGGGGTTCTCATCATAAGAAAGTTCTAATCATCCAAGTTTGGACTCGCATCTCTCACATTTGTGAGAAGTTGATGAAATCTTTTTTGGTGGATGTTTTCTCCATCTTGCCTAAATATTTTATCTAATGTAACCATTGTTTTGAATTCTTGCCAGAGTAACTTTCTTGCTTGTTGCTAGCATATGTCAATTTATCATTCACTGGAGGCAACTGACCAAGATCACCAACCAAAATAATAGATATACCTAAAATAAAGTAAGAGAAATGATTAGAAGACTATCTATGAAAATTACATGATTGTATTTATAGATGAGTTATAATAATAAATATTATAGCACAAAAATAGCGTCATTAGAAAAAATGAAAGTATACCTACAAATCTTATATCAACACTCTACAGGAAGGCTTGCTTGAGTCAAGAATCTATATTTTCCAACAAGTTTTGACCAATTAAGCTCATTTCATCAATCAAAATATACCTGATATGGGCCATCTCTTCTTGCAAACTTGTGAGTCACATCCTCTCTAGCTGAGAAAAATCTCTAATTGGTATTCTCAACTTTGAATGAGCTATAGAAGTTCCTATATTGAATGTCACAACTCCAGTTGGTGCAAGTAATAGAAGTGGAGAAGGACTTGGCAAAGCTGTAGTTTGAAGAATTTAACTGATGGCACCAATTAGATAAGACTTTCCTATTCCAGTTGTTCCTTGAATTATCATAAACAAAGGCATCCCGACCTGATTTCCATGGTAGTGTGTCATAATAATATCAATTTCCTCATGTTGCTTCTCACTGAGGCTTGTTAAGTTGATGCACTGTGGGATGTCATCATACATGAGACATCCATGTTTCTTCATTTCTCCTATGAAGTTGATTGCTATAGCAGTATGATCTTCACCTTGATATTCACTACACCAGTTTGTATTTCTATCAACATCTCTTCTTCCTAACATATCTATCTCAGAAACCTGCATATGTTGACCATGATGTCTGGAGATGATTTCCCATTCATGCTCTATGGTATTTTGTTGAACAACTTCATTATCTTCCACTTCAGAAGCACTACTAGGATCATCATTTTTTGTAGGTGCTACTCTTTGAACATGCCAAGGATGATAATTGAGTGATTCCCAATTTTGTACTATAGTATCATTATCATGACCAATGTCTCTTTCAATGTTACGAAAAGGCTTGTATAGCAACAACTCAAATAAACAAAACTACACCCATTTACTTGAATCATGTGGAGGAATGGATACAAACCTAGGGAAAACTCTAACAATAGCCATCTTTTGCCTTGGTCCCCATTTGTTGTCTCCTCTTTTTCTAGGATTGTATATCCAAGATCTAGCTGCATCAATTAAGGTGATACCTTCCGTACAAATTGTTCTTATTTTATAGCCATCTATAAAATATTTGGCATGTTCATCATCAATTTCCTCATTTACTGCTACAGGTTTGAAAACCTCACGTGGGACATTCAAATTAACAAACCTTCTGCTACTCTCAACCAATGGAAGCTCTAACAACATATGACATGTTTCCTGGGCTCCTATATCCCTCTCTATAACTATTTCTGTGAGTAGCTTTCTATATGCTCGTGCATCCAAATCATTAGGATTTTCCAAGTTTGACAAATGCATGAACATTTCAGAATAGGTTTCTGAACTCCTCTCATCTTTTGCTGCATACTTTGCAATGTACTTAATAACTGCATGTTTTGAAAGAACAGGTTACCAATCTATATTTTCCCTCCACAGTTGTAGTATGTACCGATTATGTGAATTCACTCTATCATCATTTCTAGCAGGCTCAATTTTCTTTCACCTAATTCTAGATCCTCACATAACTTGGATCCCTCCAAATTCAATGGCCAAGGTGCATTGTACCTAACAAAAAAAGAAGTGAGCATCTATTTGATTAATTTATGGGAATAGTTAATAAATATTTTTTATCTATTCTATATTAATTGATGAAAAAATTACCTGCAAACCATTCTTCCCCTTTTTTTATGCAAACATGCACCCTCCTTACAGACTGTGTGGCATTAGACACAGTTAACTATCTCTTCGTAGTCATGGTCAATATCCATCTCAGCTAGTTGTCTAGTATTTTTGAGACATGGATGTTGACTAAAATGTTGGAAAACCTACAAAGGGTTGCGAATTAAATAATATATTCAATTTTATAATCATTTCTTGTTTCTCATACATATGAACATATAGTGTGAGCATCATGTTATTTATATATATGATTAAATGACAAAACATACCTATATATTTCTTTGATGAGGATCATGTCTAGGATTCCATGAATGAATAATGGAATGAAAATACCTCTCAGCAGTTTTGCATTCGTCCTCATTTGACAAGTCTATATTGTCCATGTTTGGTGCTTCTTCAATCCATAAAAATCCATGCACATGAGGTGAACCCCTATGTTTCCACTCATACCTACACCAAAAATCACTGACTTTCATACTTTCAAGTATCTCTTTCCATAACATTGTATGACTCAAATGCATGTAATGTGCAACTATATGAGGATAGTCATTGACATTCTATCTTCTCCACTTTTGAGCTTCTCATGGATCAGTTGGTGAGGCATATATGTTAATTCTACTCTACATTTACACCAATATGATCTTGTTCCTCTTATAGTTGTTCCAAATATCATCAACCTATCTGCCAAATTATTCTGTGGCATATTTTCCATATGTTCTCTTAGCTCATTGATGGTAATTGGCATGTCTTCAAAACTCCTTTTTACAAATATAGAAGATGAATTTTGTGCACAATGTCTCATTATCATATTCATCATGAAATGCCTAAACCAAGGATGTTTACCAAACCGATGATCCATATATCACAACAAATGCTTCACATATTCATGCAGATGAATTCTCCTCATTCTTGGCTCTAACCAATCACATCTTCCATTAGGAAATAATGTTGGAAATGTCATATCTAACAATCTTGACATGACATATTCATTGGTAGGTGATGCACCTATAGCTGGCCATTCAATTAATGTAGATGGAACTACCTCAAGATTGTTAACCCATGCTTGGATTAATTCCATTTCTCTTTGAGCATTAGGTGGTCGTGAAGCCATAGACTTTGTGTGTTGAATTACATTACCTTCATCCATCTCCATGACTAGACCCACAAAAACCACTTCGTTTGCATCAGAATCAAATTCCATGTGGACTGTCCTCAATCTATTAAAAACATTTTGATTAGTATTTGTAGACAAGTCATTGAGAGCATGTTCATCAATTCTAACATCTTCATAAAACTTGTCATGGTCTACTTTGTATTTCAAGGCCCTATACACATGATCCCTATTTACGGTAAATTTATAATGTGTACCACATTGATCCCTTCTATGAACAATAATAATTGGCAAATGCTCAATTGTATGTGGTAAAACTTTGGCCACTTCTTCTACATGTTGAGGAAAACTTAGTGTGTCCTTTGTACTTATACTGACCACTAGTTGCATGTGTAACTTGTAGTATAGGACTGACACGTGCAATCAACATCTCTTCAACCTAAGTCAAATTTGCAAGCTCTACTGGTTGAGATCTAGGGTCCATATTGTTTGAAGATGAAAACCTGTGAGTTGCTCTTTCTTGTCTACACCTGTTGCATATTGGGCCTTCACAGGTGCGATATACTTTCATTGCAAGATATGATTCTTTACAAACATGACACATTTGAGGAGTCTTTAAACTATCTATCTAATGCCTAAACTGCATTTGCAATCTTCTAAATTTAGTTTCAAGCATACGATTTGGGTTTCCCATGTTTTCCATGGTACCTTCAACATCAACATTCATTTCTAATTGATTTTCATGTTGTGGCATTTGTAGAACATGCTCTATAGATGTAGACTCTTCATTTTCAACATCTAACTAAATGTTTACATTAGTTGGATTATTATATCTATGGCTCGGTTTAGGATCATCTTGAATCAGTTGAGGCCCTTCATTTTGAAGGCTTTGAATAGAAGTTTGTTAATGGTTGTTCCTTGAAACATTTATATCAGCTCTATTTTCAGTTTCTAATTGTTCCACTATTACTTCTGCCCTTCTTCTACGAATTCTTTGTCTATCAGTTTCATTATGCCTGACCCTATGTTGTTCTCTTTGACTTTCAGTCAATTGTTCTTGCTGACGTCTGTGAGTCTCTCTTCTATAGTGTCTTTGATATTCTCTTTCATATTCTCTTCTAGCTTCTTTTGATTCAAAGATCAACTTTGGTCTCACCATATCTAGTATAGAATAATGTTAAATTAGTGACCTAAGAAAACTTTATATTATACATATGTTAAAACATTGTAATAATTAGAAAGAAAGAATTTTACTTGTCAATTAATATGTTTTTATAGATATACATTTGATTTAGAAAATGCCAATTTATAATAGATTGCAATTTAGTTGTGATAATTTATGTATCATATTTAAATACATATTTAAACATATAGAATACAAATTGTGAAAAATAAAAGACAATAAGAATACTTTGAGTGTAGACACCATAAAAATTTGACATACACGGAGTGAATTAGAGCCAAGATATACAAGAATAACAAAATGAATTTTTTTTAACAATAACTGATATACAATAAGGATTGCAATCGTCTAAAGGCCATTTTGTGAAAACACGACAACACAGGATCTCTTATTTGTAATAGTAAGCAATCAATATAAAAACATACATGATTCAATTTGGATCTCAATACAAATATTAATTGTCAATATTTCAGTTCCAGTATGTTTGCCTCCATCTTCCCCTAACCCATTCTTGCTCTACTCGTACGTGGGTGTGTGAATATGGCTTCAGAGTGTGAGAATTAGGAAAGTACACCTCATAGAACTCTACTTGACTAAGGGGTGAAACAAATCTGTCAATGGTCACACCTGACCACCAACAGTCATTGTCTAGTACTACTGCAAATTTGGGAGGTACAAATCATGGCAAAGTAATAGGAGGCAGAATAGGCCTCATATAATCTACATAGACCTTCTCAATGAGGGGCTCTTGAGCCCATTTGTCATTTATGAAATGGTAATACTTGACACAATACTTTGTCACCTCACTATTGTGAATAATGTCTACAATTGTTGCTTCGAACCAAGCCCCTTCGAACCCCTCTTCATCAAAGCTAATCTCAACCTTCATGCCCACAGTAAACTCCATGTCTATGCCTAATTTATGATTACAAACATAAATAAATTAAAATTAACAAATTCAATTTCATTAAATGAGTTTCAATATATAATTTTTTTAACGAAATTATGTAAACTTAATTTTAAAGAACAATTGATTATATGAATTGCATTAATTTCATTAATACAATTAACATAATCAATTTCATTAAATCTAATTCAAATGAAATTGATTAACCTAAATATTGCAACATTCACATATTTTGTAAAATAGCAACAAAATGTTGTATTTTAAACTAATATGAAAATTGCAATAAAAGAAATATAATATTAATGTCATTAAACAAAATCAACTTCATTAAGCCAACTTCTAAATCAAATTTGTAACATTAGAAGACCTTATACATTCATATTAAAAACGTCTATACAAATATGGTGGCATTTCCATCCACATGAAAAAAATGTAATATTCCAAATTAATAATTTAAATTTCTAACAGAATGAAAGTATATTTCAAAGTAGTTATTAAAATCCTATTAAAATGAATGTAATTTTAGCATTTGAAAGTAACTATTAAAATACTAATAAATTAAGTTTTTAAATATAATAAGGAATTAAATCTAAATGTAATATTGTAAATGGAAATTTCCTAAATTTATACAAAAACAAAATATAATTAATGTAAATCCTATTTCTAATATTTAAATCAAAAAATTATAATTATTAATTGTTACAATATTTAAAGCGAATAAATCAAATAAAGGTAATATTCGAAATGGAAATGTCCTAAATTTATATAATTAATCTAAATCCTAATGTATAACATTCAAAAATTAGTAATTGCAACTTTAATTATTAAAATAAGTGTAATTTTAACATTTCAAAGTAAGTATTAAAATACTAATAAATTAAGTTTTAAAATCTAATTAGGAATTGAAATCTAAATGTAACATTCAAAAGGTAATATTGTAAATGGAAATCTCCTAAATTTTTATAAAAATAAAATATAATTAATATAATCTTATTTCTAACATTTAAATCAAATAGCTTATAATTATTAATTGCAATATGTAAATAAAAAATCTATATCTAACAAAGGTAATATTCAAAATTAAATTTATACAAAAAGTAAATATTACATTATGGCGGCATTTCCATCCACAATGTAAACATATTATTTAAATATATAAACAAATTATCTAAAGTGAATGTAATAACTATATTAAATAAAAATATTATCTAAAATACTAAAAAATAATATTAATCTATAATATTACAATATGGCGGCTTTGCCATCCATAATGTAATATTATTAGATCTAACAATATTAAAATTAGATTAAATTTATATGCAATGTTAAAACAAAATTAGATGAAATATTAGAACAATATTATTTGCATATAAAAGAACATAAAATTATCTAAAATACTAAAAAATAATATTAATCTATAATATTACAATATGGTGGCTTCGCCATCCATAATGTAATATTAATCTATAATATTACAATATGGTGGCTTCGCCATCCATAATGTAATATTATTTGATCTAACAATATTAAAATGAGATTAAATTTATATGCAATGTTAAAATAAAATTAGATGAAATATTAGAACAATATTATTTGCATATAAAAGATTATAAAATTATCTAAAATACTAAAAAATAATATTAATCTATAATATTACAATATGGCGGCTTTGCCATCCATTATGTAATATTATTAGATTTAACAATATTAAAATTAGATTAAATTTATATGCAATGTTCAAACAAAATTAGATGAAATATTAGATAGTTTTATAATATTATAAAACTATATTTTATATAGTTTTATATATATTAGATCTAATATATATTTATATATATTAGATCTTATATCAAACTACTATATTTAATATCTAAAAATCAAAAGATCTAATAACATTTTTATCGAAAGATCTAATATCTAATTTAAAAAAATGGAATATCTAAAGATCTAATATCATTTTTATCAAACTATATAAATCAACATTCAATTAATATCAATCTAATATCAAACTATATCTGAAAATCTATTTACCTTTTAAAGATGAAGATTGAAATTGGTTGAAAGTTGTCTGCAAATCCTCCTCTCTACAATGCTCAAACCTATCTCAATTCCTCCTCTCAAATGCTCACAAATCTCAACTATCTCAACTCTCTGAAAACCTCTCAAACCTCTCAAATCTCACAACTCTCAAACCTCTAAAATTGCATGTACCTACAACCAAAAAAAATAACAAGAGAAATGAAGAGCACTCTTTTATAAATGAAGAGTATCTCTTCATTTCTCTTGCATTTCGTAATCCAAAAAATGTTTGGTATTCCCGTCGTAAAAATTGTATTGTTTGTGAAATGTTTTTGGTTTGGCACTTGGCACTAGCAATGGTAGTGCATAACGTACGCACTATTAATATGATTGAGAACAACAGAGAGGGGGGGTGAATCAGTTGTTCTCAGGTCCAGATGTATAAAACAAACTTAAAAAAACTTTTCTGTAAATCATATCTAACAACTAAAACCAACTCAGTCATCTCTAATTCTATAATAGAAACATATAACATTGCAGTCTACTACCCAGTTGTATCTAACTTGTAAAACACATAAATGTTTAAATCAAAACATTCACACAAACATTGACACTAGGATTTACAGTGGAAACCCAATTTGGGAAAAACCACTTTGTAACATGCTACTAGTATTTTCACTCTTCTGAAGTGAGCTTAGTTAAAAGCCAACCCTATCAAAGGTTACAATGCACATTGTTAGGTGTGACCCGGTTAAAGGATTTCAATCACTCTATTAAAAGTGAGCCTTGTTAAGGGACTTACATATATTCCATTAGAATGCAACCTTGTTCAAAAGATTTAAACATATGACTGTTAGGTCAACCTCTGTTAAAACAATTTTGACTGTTACAATGGTTAGAAAGTAGTAGCAGTATTGATCTGAAAAACATACAACTCACTTTGCGAATATCAAATCCAATTCCATACACAAATGCTAGTTTACTAACTTTGAAACTTTTCCATTTCCATCTCTGATCTGATCGGAACTTTTCTTCAAGCAATCACCACACTTCTCCTTCAGCTTGTTCTGCTTATACAGTCGATAAAATCTACTGATCTTTCAGCATCCTCTTTTCACCCATGCACACACATATCTAATGCTTAGGTTCCCTTAATACTTCCTTAATTAGGTTAACTTATCTTTTTCCGCTCAATCTCCTTCATAGATCTTAGGGTTAGGTCAGATTCATTGAATCTACCCACTTTATGTTCTTCGGCTCCTTTTCTAGAAACATCTCAAATCTCTTAAAGATTTACAATAAAACATTTTTCAATGCATTCAATGCTTTCAAACAATCAATAAATAAAGTCAACACATTTTACATAATCCAAGAATTCAACAATGTCGGCTTCAAATTTGAATTCTCTTCAAATATAAAACTACTGATGCTTGGTCAATACTATGAGCAACTACTCGGTCTTCACGTAGAAAGCTCAGTCATTACTAAAAAATGTTTCCTCGGCTTATGTTGTCTTCCTCAGAAATTAATTGATGTTTGGTCGACACTAGAATTTTGCTTGGCATATACTAACTCGGTCGACACTAACATCACTCGGCTTGAACATGATTTCTCTATTTTTGCCTAGTCAAATCTACCAGTTTAATCTTCAATCTTACTAAGATAAACAATACATTGTCTCATCATTGTACAACATAGTCAAGTACACTTTGTAGTATCAAGATAACTCAACCTTTCCTTAGGTGCTATTGTTAGCATCATTTCCACCCCTTCTTCACAACAATATAATAGATATAGTACTTTCCTAAGTAGCAATAGTCTTACCAGTTAAGGTTTGACATCAATGACAATACAACAATTGCTTCAATTTTAGTTTCCAACAATCTCCGTCTTTGGCATTGATGGCAACATCATATGATATCACCTGAATAACACATAGATTACCAACCAATCCAAAAACTTATCTGTCCATCAGAAAAAATAAAATTTAATATCCTTAGCTTTGAATTCTAATTGAGAATCTATTAGCCTCACTTCTGTGAATTTCAAAAATATCCAGATCTCCCTCTATCCTGATCTTTCATCTCAGTTCATCTCCCTCTTTGACAAAAATGTCAAAGTAGCAACTAAAACATACATCCATCAGATGTAGATATTATCTGTGCAGCTCAGTGTTTCTCCCTTTGTCATCTTGCTTATGACTGATTCCTTGTCTTTTCTCTTCTTCACAACTCTAGGCCAATCCTAAAGTGTGACAATCTTCTACATCAATCTATCAAATATTCTATTGTAACATATTTGATGCAGTGCTCCTAGCTTGACTAGGTAGCCTTAGTTAGGGGAAGGACCCCTAATTGACTTCTCAAATACTCATGTGCTTTTTTAGGTAAATATTTAGTGAATATGTCTGCTAATTGTTCCTTTGTATTCACATATTCCATTCAAACTTCTTTATTTTGTACCAATTCTCTCAAGTAGTGATACTTGATTGCTATGCGCTTGGTCTTAGTATGCATCACTAGATTCTTGGAAATGTTGATAGCACTTGTGTTGTCACAGAAAATAATGTGCTTGGTCTTAGTATGCATCGCTGGATTCTTAGAAATGTTGATAGCACTTGTGTTGTCATAGAAAATAACAATAGGTTTATTGATTCCTTCTTTCATGCCTACCAACAATTGCTTTATCCATACCAAATTTGAACAATTAACTATAGCAGCAACATACTCGACTTCAGCAATAGATTGGGAAATGTAATTTTGTTTCTTGTTCATCCAAGAGACTAATCTTTGTCCAAGAAAGAAAGCTCCACCACTAGTACTCTTTTTGTCATCTACATTTCCTACCCAATCAACATCTGTATATACTCTAAGTTCAAATCTATCATCCTTCTTGTAATATAACCCATAGTCAGCAGTTCCTTTCAAGTATCTCATAATTCTTTTCATAGCCATCATGTGTGTTTCCTTAGGATTGGTAGAGAATCTTGCCACAATCCCAATAGCTAGTGCAATATCTGGTCTACTATGTACAACATACTGCAATTTTCCAATCATGGATTTGTACAGAGTCTGGTTCACTTCTGCAGCATCATCATTCTTAGATAGCTTTTGTCTAGTAACCATAGGAGTACTCACTAGTCTAGAATCTTTCATTCCAAAAATTTTCAGTATCTCATTAACATACTTAGACTGTGTAATGAAAATTCTTTTCTTCATCTGATATACTTGTAAACCAAGAAAGAATTTGATCTCACCAAACATGCTCATTTCAAATTCAGTTTGCATTTCATTTGAAAATCTTTTACACAAAGCATCTTGTCCACCAAAAATAATATCATCCACAAAAAATTTTGCCAACAAGATACCTTTACCTTCTTCATCTTTCATGTATAGATTGCTTATGTCATTTGTTCTTTAAAATCCAATCTATATCAAGTAGTTATGCAATCTCTCATACCATGCTCTAGGAGCTTGTTTTAATCCATATAGTGCTTTGTTCAGTTTGCATACCATATGTCTTTTATTTGGACCAATAAAACCTTCTTGTTGTTCTATGTAAACTTCTTCTTCTAGTATACCATTTAAAAATGCAAACTTGACATCCATTTGATATACCTTGAAATCTTTATGGGCAGCATATGCAAGCATAGTTCTTACTCCTTCCAATCTAGCTATAGGGGAAAATGTCTCCCCATAATCTATTCCTTCTTCTTGTGCATATCCTTTGCTTACCAACCTAGCTTTGTTCCTATTTATTTCACCATTTTCATTCAACTTATTTTGGAACACCCACTTTGTTCCTATAACATTTTTTTTCAAGTCTTGGCACCAGAGTCCAAGTATCATTCTTCTCTATCTAGTCTATCTCTTCATTCATTGCTTGTATCCAATCTTCATTTTCTAATGCCTCTCTATTTGACTTAGGTTCAAATTCACACACTAAACATGTTGGATCCTTTGTCTTACTGCTGGATAGAATTCCAGTATGTTTGTCTCCAATTATTTGTTCAGGCTTGTGATGTCTTCTTACATATTTTGCCAAAATAGGTTTAGCTCTTCTCTCCTCTATTTCATCAAGTTCCTCAACAAGATTTTCAGATTTATCTTCTAAATGCTCGGTAACCTCTTCCTGATACTGGGGAGCATTATCTTGTCACTCGGCATGTTCTTGGTCTCTTTCGATACTATTTTCCTGATGCTCGATAGCATCTTCCTGTCTCTTAGCATTTCTTACCCAAGACTCGGCATCAGGTGCAAGTATGTTACTTGCATCTTCTTCTTCTTCAATATACACAAAAGATCTATAATCTTCTGGTTCTCTTTTGTTGTCAACTTCATTTCTTTCTATATACTTGTCAATTTTGACATTCACACTTTCCACAATTTTGTTAGTGTTAGAGTTCAAACACTTATAAGCTTTACTTTTTGTGGAATACCCTAGGAATATGCCTTCATCACTTTTAGCATCAAACTTTCCATTCCTATTGTATTTTAATATGTAGCACTTGCGTCCAAAGATTCTAAAGTATTTAACACTCAGTGCATGCCCATACCATAATTCATAGGGTGTCAGATTTGTACCTTTTTTGATCTATACCTGGTTAAGAGTGTAGATAGTTGTACTTATAGCTTCTTTCTAGTATTTATGTGCCACATTCTTTTCAATCAACAATGTCCTTGCACAATCCAAAATAGATATGTTTCTTATCTCTACTATACCATTTTGTGGAGGTGTTCTAGGTGCAGACATGTCTTTTGATCCCTCTATCATTGAAAAATAGATTGTATTCATTTGATGTAAATTCTCCACCTCAGTCAGATCTAAGACATGTCAGGTTCCTACCTATCTCCTTCTCAACCTTAGCCAAATACCACATAAAGCATTGAAAAGCATCAAATTTTTCTTTTAGAAACATTACATGCATCATCCTGGTATGATCATCAACAAACAAGATAAAATATCTAGCACCACAGTAACTTTTTACACCCATAGGTCCACAAAGGTTAGTATGAACCAAATCTAAAATGTTTTTAGAAGTAAAGGATTTTCTCTTAAAACTTGACTTTGTCATTTTTCCTAACTTGCATTCCTTGCACATCACATTCTCAAGTTTCTTCAATCTAGGTAGACCTCTTACTTTCTTCTTCTTACTTATTTATACCAAATTATCAAAGTTAGCATGACATAGCCTCTTATGCCATAACCAAATGTCATCAAGTTGTGCAACCATACATGCTTCTTCAGATAGGTCAAGATAGAACAAATTACCTCTAGTCTGTTCTCCTCTTTCGATCAGTTCACCAGTAGTATCAAATATTTTAGCTTTCTTGTGATGAAATTCCACTCGGTAACCAATGCTATTGAGCTATGCAACACTTAGCAGATTGTAATTTAAACCATCAACCCAATATGCATTTTCACAAGAGATCTTATCAATCCATTTAATCAAACCTTTTCCTCTAATAGGACATGCTGCATCATTATCAAATTTTACACTTTTACCTCTATAATGATGTAAGGTCTCAAACCTACTCGTGTCACCATTCATGCGATGTGAACAACCACTGTTAATAATCCATTTGTCTTTCTTGTTCATATAGGAGATCAATGCAGTTTTCTCATCCTCATCAAATTCATCTTTCATTGCAACATAGAATACCTCAATTTCAAAATCATCACTATCAGTGTCAGTTTCTTCTTCAGCAATGTAACAAGATTTCTTACCTTTTCCTTTGTAGTCTTTGTACCTTCAGTATCTTCTATCATCTCTTCTATCTTTGTATTTTTTGTTTCTTTCTTCATCTTTATCATTCTTGTCAGGACATCTAGTAGCTATATGACCAACTTTATTACATGCAAAACATATAATAGGGAGTTTACCTTTATATTTTCCTTTTCCCCTTCTTAGTCTTCTAGCCATAAGAGCTTCTAGATCTTCAAGTTCTTCATTAGAAGTGTCACTGTCACTTTCACTTTCACTGATGCATCTTTCTTTTTCTTTCATTGGCTTGTTCAAAACTAATTGTGACTTAAAATCAGATTCAACATTACCAATACTACCAACAGTGAAGTTATCATAGTTAGAGAGTTCAAAAGCAGTCAGCTTGCCAACCAAACTTTCCAAAGTAAGCACATTAGCAGAGTCACATCTAGATTTCTGAATAGCTGAGATCTTGATAGCATATATAGGAAGTAGAGTTCTTAGTACTTTTCCAATTATAGTTTCATCATCAATAGTCCCATTTTCTCCTCTAATAGCATTCACAACTTCTTTTATTCTACTACAATATTATGCAATGTTCTCACCTTCTTGCATTCTCATTTCATCAAACTTACCTCTGAGACTCTCAGCTTTAGCTTTCAGTACATATATGTCACCACCATAGATCTTTGCAAGACTGTCCCACATCTCCTTAGTAGTTGTGCATTCCTTAATGTCCTCAAATTCTGGATAACTTAGGGCAGATGTAATTTCTAGCATTGTCTGATTATGTTCTTGCTTAGCTCTCATTTCTTTGGCAGTCAAAGGTGCGGAAGGTGAGACATAGTCATTCTCAATGTAGTACTTTGCAAAATCACCAATACCAGCCAGATGTAGCTTCATCAAGCTTTGCCATGTAGGTAAGTTTTCCTTATTCAGCTTCGGTACCTCCTTATTATACATCCTGATTTATATATACACCAATAGTAAGCAACACATCTCTGATACCAATTGTTAATATGATTTAGAACAATAGAAAGGGGGTTTGAATTAGTTGTTCTCAGGTCCAGATGTATAAAATAAACTTTAAAAAACTTTTATTTAAATTAGATCTAACAACCAAAACCAACTTGGTCATCTCTGATTCTATAATAGAAACATATAACATTGCAGTCCACTACCCAGCTGTATCTAACTTGTAAAACACAGAAATGTTTAAATCAAAACATGCACACAAGCATTGACACTAGAATTTATAGTGGAAACCCAATTTGGGAAAAACCACTTTGTAACATGCTACTATTATTTTCACTCTTCTAAAGTGAGCTTGGTTAAAAGCCAACCCTATCAAAGGTTACAATACACACTATTAGGTGTGACCCGATTAAAAGATTTCAATCACTCTGTTAAAAGTGAGCCTTGTTAAGGGACTTACATACATTCCATTAGAATGCAACCTTGTTCAAAGGATTTAAACATATGACTGTTAGGTCAACCTCTGTTAAAACAATTTTAACTATTGCAATGGTTAGAAAGTAGCAGCAATATTGATCTAAAAAACAAACAACTCACTTTGCAAATATCAGATCCAATTTTGTACACAAATGCTAGTTTACTGACTTTGAAACTTTGGCATTTCCATCTCTGATCTACTCAAAAAAAAATTTCAAGCAATCACCACACTTCTCCTTCAGCCTTTTCTACTTATATAGTCAATAAAATCTATTAATCTTCTAGCATCCTCATTTCACCCATGCACACACATATCTAATGCTTAGGTTCCCTTAATACTTCCTCAATTAGGTTAACTTATCTTTTTCTTCTCAATCTCCTTCGTAGATCTTAGGGTTAGGTCAGATTCATTGAATCTACCCACTTTATGTTCTTTAGCTCCTTTTCTAGAAACATTTCAAATCTCTTAAAGATTTACAATAAAAAAAATTTCAGTGCATTCAATGCTTTCAAACAATCAATAAATAAAGTCAACATGTTTTACATAATCCAAGAATTCAACAATGTCAACTCCAAATCTAAATTCTCTTCAAATATAAAAGTACTGATGCGTGGTCAATACTATGATCAACTACTCGACCTTCTTGTAGAAAGCTCGGTTATTACTAAAAAATATTTCCTCGACTTATACTGTCTTCCTCGACAATTAACTGACATTCGGTCGACACTAGAATTTTGCTCAGCATATACTGACTCGGTCGACACTAACATCACTTGGCTTAAACATGATTTCTCCATTTTTGCTCGGTCAAGCCTACCAGTTTAGTCTTCAATCAAGACTAAGATAAACAATACATTGTCTCATCATTGTACAACATAGTCAAGTACACTTTGTAGTATCAAGATAACTCAATCTTTCCTTAGGTGCTATTGTTACCATCATTTCCACCCCTTCTTCATAATAATACAATAGATATAGTACTTTCCTAAGTAGCAACAGTCTTACTAGTTAAGATTTGACATCAATGACAATACAACAATTGCTTCAATTTCAGTTTCCAACATGCACTGCAGTGCGTAACGGTATGCACTATAGTGTGTACGTTACAGAACCCACGCTGTACGAAGTGCAGCACCCCACTTCGGTATGAAACGCAATATGAATATTAGATTTTTACGGTTTTCATTTTTTTAAGTTTTGATTTTTTTGTTTTGATTTTGATTTTTTCATTTTTTGATTTTTTATTTATTTATTTTTTTAGTTTTTGATTTGTAACTAATATACTTTCTTTTTTATGTACACGGCATATTCCTTGGAATATGTTGTGTTGGTGTCCTCCTCTTCTACTATGGCTGTATAGCAACGCCTCTCGACGTAATAAAAAATAATAAAAATTTAATAATTTAAAAATAATGAAATATCAATACTAGTAATAAGAAATTATAAAAGTATATATTTTTTATATTAGTTCAAGCTCATTTCAGAGGCCAAGCCTCAAAATAAAAAAGAACGTCACATAACAATATTAAATATATAAAAGTATATTTGAAATTTATAGAATATATAAAATAAGAATAAAAACTATTCAAAATAAAATATTAAATACAACATATTTAAATTAAAAATTATATAAATAATAATAAGGTAATTCAATAGTACCATACAACCATTGAATACAATTTACCTAAATAGATGACCATTGCAACTGTAAGGTATTCGTTGTCCTGATAAGAAATCATTCGATATTAATGTCCTATATAAAGATTAAGTCTTTTATTCATTCCCCAATAAAAGTGTCCTTTTATCATCAATCTCTTTTTTGAAGAAAATGGCAAAACAATAATTCAGTCATTTCAACAAACATATCAAATGTTGTTTAAAACTCTATCATATCTTGTTGCATAGCATTGATGTATATGATATAAATGGAAGCAGCAAAACAAGAGAAAGAAATGCAGAAAGCTGAACGATTTATATATAGGGCCTTGGCTTATACAAAGCATACGTAATACTAATAAAAAAATCCTATATATCGTAGCACATGTTCATGCTATATATGAAATATAAACAACATTATTCTATATATAGACATATGGATGGTAGAAACAGAATAAGACAAAGACTCAAAGATTTATATCAATCTTGAAGACTTAATTTATAAGCCCATTCATAGAAGGGAGAGGAGGATTGGCATCGCAACAAAATCCATAATCTTCACTGCAGCCTAGTTCTCCCATAAAGCAGCAAGTAGACCTGTCAGCAAAGCGGGCAGAGAAATCTTCATCCGATTCGCAGTTGCAGGGTCCACCTCCACCATACACTTCCACCATTACTGTCCCTCCCACAATCACTGCAACGATAAACAGTATCAAAAATTTATGACCAGCATGTAATTGATTTCCCATTTCTTATTTCTAATTGCATACGATGGGGAGTGTTGAGGATTCACAGGCATAAATAGTCTTGACGGTTCAATTTCATTGTGAAGGACACCATAATATGACCATTTATAGGGTTTCCTTCGTCCATTTTTTGTAAATTATATATTCCAGATTCCCCGGTAGAGGATATCCTACCATTCTCCAATAAATGAATTTGTATTTATGTAGGTTGAAATTGAAACCTTGGGATTACCTCCTATTGTTTTTGACTTTACCAATGATGATCTACTTTGACGGTTATTCCATTAACGATAAATATTGGGCTTTTAGTTTTTTTTTTTATGAATAGAGGTCTTTTTTATTAATAAAATATAAAAGTAAAAAAGGGGTCAGAGGAAAAAATTTACCTTGCTAAGATAGCAGAAGAGGGAGGAGGATCTCTGTCATCAGGATTTCCCCAAACATTGGGTCTTGAGGTCTAGTCGAGGAGCAACTGGCCATCATCTCTATCTTCTTCTTTCTTTGATTCTCCCTCCTCCCACCTAGGAGAAATAGCAAGTGTCAAGTGGGGGAACTTATCAAAAGTGGCAGGAGGCCACGCAGGAAGCAGAGGAACTTTAGCTATGACAACAGCCCTGGGGTGGCATGTGATAAGCTGAGAGAGAATCTGGTGGCACATAAGCAAATGTACATGGGGCATTGCCCCAATGCTACAACAATTCCTAAAAATGGATGACATCTAGGGCCACTTTATCGACTTGAACTTGAATCTACATCATGACATTATTACATAAACATGCCTTAGCATAGAGAAAAATATTGATATTCAGAAAGTTATGAGAAAAAACAACAAGATTTCAATCTTTCCATAAAGTAAACAAGATCTCCATCCTGAAATCATGTCATATTTGAGTATACTAGGAAGGGATTCTATGTGAATCACCTAGGAGCACCATATGCCAGGAAAAGGCTTAGGCCGAAAAGGCATAAAAATGTCATGTATCCAGTTCCAATAATTCTGGGCCTAATGACATAACCAAAAAATGTGCATAATAGGTTCAAAGTGCCCACAAAAAGGGCATTTAGGGTTAGGCACGCCCAAATGTTGGAGCCAAGCTCCCAAAGGAAAACCTAGGTAAAGCAAACACAGGCAAAGTGAGCAATCTTGGGCCCAGAAATTGCCAGCTCCAGGTTTTCTAGGAGGATTAAAGGTGCATCATTGATGATTAAGAGAATCAATCATAAGCAAATGAGGCACAAGCCAAGAATACCCAAGCTTGGGCATGTAACTAGTAAATGGCATATCAAGGTACCATTTCTAGTCTTTCTACTAATGTTTAACTGAATTCCCAATTTATCTAGGAAAGGAGATGAAATAGTCGATACAAACAATTCAAAAGTCTGACGATCTGGGCAAATGAGCTGGAACTGAACACAAAGATCATCCCAAAAGTAGAGACTCATGGTGATTCTAGAAAACAAATCTTTTTGCATTTGAATGTCACATTTGTGAAAATGAAGAGCACTCATCCCCTAGATTTTAGCCAAAGGAAGCCCTTGTTAGGTTTTTCTTTTACTTTCATAGCATATAAGAAAACAATAGAAAAGATATCACATATAGGAATTTTCATGCTATCGTATTGTAGGAGGTTTTACAAACCGTATTATTATTTTTTCCTGAGTAAAAGAAATTATTGCATATACAGAGATGAACATGCATTCAAAACTTCCTTCTCTTAACATCATTCTCTTATACGTTGCTTAAAACACTTTTTTTGGTTTGCAAATAAATCTAGGTCATATGGATTTATTTATATCAATAGAATGCTTAATGTTTGAAGTCAAATACATTCATATGACTAGAGATTTATATGCACAAGGAGAAAAGTCAGTTGGAAACTTGGCTAATCAGTAGTTGATATAACACCACAATAACAGACAATGTAATATTGGTTATGCCAACATTATGAGGAATGTATTAAAAAACTATATTCATTTAACAACTATTGACACAAATCAGTGAACAACTCCAAGTTACTGTATATTTTCACATTTCTCTAAGTTGAAAAAAACAAAGTGTATATTATTGAAGGAAAAGATGACATTTTTTTTATCCAGTTCATTTATTTAGAAAGGAAGGTCATCAGGATATGAATTTCAAGGTAATATAAGGCTTCATTAAACTGATAGAGGAGTTCAAATCCACGCAACCTTGTGATTACTCTTGTAAATAGTTTGAATATTTACCTTGCTTTAGTTAGCTATAGTATTATTGTATCTCTATACAAAGATGGGCATATTCCATTTGATGAAGTTTCATATTTGGGTAGAAAACTTAGAATTGTTGACATTTGTAAATTTATAGGTGTGTAAAACACATTCAAAATCTAGATTGTAGACAGTAAGAACGTATAGGTATATATTTATTTTGTCCTCTTATTTCTCAAACCACAAAGGATATTGTTGTCTATCATTTTTCAAATTAGAGTTAGATTCTCTTAAAACACATTAAAAAGAAATTCTAATCAAATTTAGCTTACAAATAAACCAAAGATAAAAGCAATAAAATTTTAATTATCTAAATTGAAAGTGCCTAGAGGATGTGATCTGCCAGTACTGCAATTGTCAATGGTGTATCTTACACACCATTTAAAATGAAGAAAGGCTTGTCTAAAGTATTAACAAAATATTACCAAGAACAAAAGATTCCAGATGTCATTCTTCACATTAGCTCTCGCAATCGTTGTTATCAAGCTCTTATGTTTGGGTGACCATTGTCTGAGAGAAGGAAAGAAGGTTGTACAACCATCTTTTGAATGCTCTATTGTGATTGGTAATATGGATACAACCATCTTTTGAATGCTCTATTGTGATTGGTAATATGGATACAACCATCTTTTGAATGCTCTATTATGATTGGTAATATGGATAAGGATAAAGAATCTAGGGTGACAAGGTCTAAACAGCAAACTAAAATGTATATCTTACCAAGGGGACACTTTAGTATTTTTTTCAAACTTTTTTTATATATTCTATGGTTTAGTTTGCCAGCCACTACCAATAGGGTCAGCATTATGGAAAATAAAATATTTTTATATATTTAGTCTTTTATTTTAATGCCTAGAAAAGTGTGCAGCCATACCCTTAGTTGTCACTTGTATCTTTGAGTAGTTTAATGTTATTATTTTAGTCAATTGTATTATATAAATATTATTTAAATAAAGTATTAGAAAATTTTACATGAAGAATATTAAGTGTAAACTAGTTAAAATAAAAATAATTTTCATAATATTATATTTTCTAGTACTTTAATATTTATATTTTAGTAATTTGTATTATATAAATATTTTTTGATTAAGTAAAGTAGGTTTTATATGGTTTCTAAAACCCATAGCAAAATAAAATGTAGCAATTACAAGTTCAAAACTTAACTAAAGAAAAACAAACAAAGAAATAGGCCACAGGAAGGTCGAAAGACCAACTACCACAGATAAGGAGTAGTGAAAACAGAGCAAAAGGTAGGCAGGTACCAAGGACTAGGGTCAAGCGAGGTTCCTGAGCATTGTAGCAACATTTCTTTCGAGGATCTCCATCTTCTCTGGTGCCTCTTTAATCTTTTGAATGTCATGGGATCTGTGGGAACCATCATCAGCCATGTTTTTCTTTGATCTAGCTCTGGTTCTCTTACCTAGACCTTCGCTGGGATTTTCCTTATCATCATAAATGGTCCTTTGCTCATCCCTATTGTCCATCTTTTCTTCCATTTTGTCTATGATCAGCTTGATATCCTCATTGGAGGCTTTGAGAATGTTGAAGTTTTTCTCTGCTATGCCCTTAAGGGTATCCTCTAGGCTTTTCAATTTTCTTTCCAGGTGATCAATCCTAGACTCCAAGCTTTGCTTGTACTCTATGGCTTTGTGGTCCTTATCTACCATGCTCTAGATTTTGTCCTTGAGATCTTCAATTTCATGGAAGAGCCATTTGAAGGACATGAACTAGTCCAACATGCTATTCTTATCATTGTTTAGGAGATTCATCTCCATTTCCCTAGCCTTGTCGCTGAGGACGACTAGTGCAGGGTCAATCAACTCCTCCTTTTAAATCCTTCCATCGATGTCCTTGAGGATTTTGGGGTTCACAACTTCCCTTATGATCCCCATCCATACTGTGTTCATATTGAAGTTCCTCCACACCTTTTTCCCTTTTCCAGAATCTTGACTATGATACTCCCCTCTAGACAAGTTATTTTCTTCAAAGGTCTCTTGCGAGTTGAGGGAGTAGGTAGAAGGGTTACCCTGGTCTTCATTGGGATCCTCAATGTTAGGGTCTTGAGCATCATCTTTGGCTCCTGAAGGGAGAGGAGGGGATTTGTCTTTGCTGATAATGAGGTCAACAGAGAGACGGCCTGACCAATCCCCCATGATTTTGAAATTTTCCCCTTTGGCCGATTTAGTATTCTTACTAGCCTCACCTTTTGAGTTACCCTCATCTTCATCTATGTTCATTTCTTCTTCATTATCATTATAATCCTCATCTGAGGGTATCTCCTTTTTGTCCTACTTTTTGGAGGATTTTTTTTTTTTAACCAAACTCGAAAGTCTCTTTTTTGAGGACCCCTATTTCAGTTTTTTGATCTCTTTTTCCTCATTATCCTCAGAGTGCATTCCCTCGCTATTTCCTTCCAAGGGGATGTAGTCTAACCCAAAAGCTTCACTTTTTTCATTTTTCTCCATGATTTCCTTACCCAGAATTTGAGCTTTAAAGAAATCATAAATTAACAGTAATAGGCCCTCGTGTAAAGCAAGGTTAGCAGTATTCTTCTCCCTAAAACCATTAACATTTTCATTTATAGAGGAATAAAGATAGAATAGGATGGATACCTTCTTTATGTGCTTGAAATGGTTCAGCAGTACAAAGTGGTAGGTCCTTTTTCTATCGAACCTAGTGTCTAGGGTGACATAAGAGATAAGGGCCTTGAGAATAAACTTCAACAACATTTTCATTCCCGTAGGTTGGTAGTAAGTTCCCATCTTGACAATAGCTTTCTTCTCTTCCTCATCTCTCACAAATTTGTTGATGACATTGTCAGAGATTTTGAATTCCTTGTAGAATTTTTTGCCAACTATGGGGATACTGGTGACTTTTGAAATGACCTCCTCAGTGATAGTGAAGTTCTTTCCCTCAATCTCCACAATTCCTTCATTCTAGCTTTTCACAAAGATGTTTGTGACTGCCTTCTTACTGCCATGAAGCCTTTCAATTAAGGTTGTTATTTCCCTTTTTTGTAGAGTGCCCCAAACCTTTATGTGTCTCTTCCACTTCACACTGTCATTCTCAAGCTCCCTTCTGTGTCTTTCCCCAACCATTGCTCTAGCATGGGTTTGGGCTTTTCCATGGTGAGGCTGAATACTTTCGATTTCAATCTTTCTAGTAGCAATAGTTCTTGGCTTTCTTTTTTTTCCTTTGCACAAAAATACAGTTCTTGGGAATGAATACCCAAAAAACATGTGGAAGGGATGCGTAGTAATTAGCCTTTATGTCCCTCTAGTACTTGTCATTTATGGAATGACACTTCCAAAAATCCCTATTACCTTTCATAATTATCTTTTACGATTCCCTCGGTACCTTGGAGTCTATCCCTATCAAGTAAATCCTTCACTCACAAGGAAAATCTCTGTCATGATGCCACCTCATCATAGCTTCATTTTTAACTGCTATGTTAGCAAACTAGTTAGTGACACTATTGGCTTTCCTGTACACATGGGAAATGTGAACCACTTCAAAATTGTTAATGATTACACGTGTTTCTTTGATCATGTTGGATATAGACCAAGACGGGGAGTGGTTGAGATTAAGCATTTGATGATATTCATGGAATCTCCTTCAAGCCAAATCTTTTTGACCCCTATGTCATGGGCTATTTTGGTGACTTGGAGGGCCGCACTCACTTCAACAAAGTGGTTAGTTTGAGGACCAAAAGGAGAGATGACCACCTCTAAACCAAAACCAAAGTAGTTCTTGATAATTCCTCTATTGCCCACCTAGCTAGGGTTCCCTTTGGCAGCACTGTCAAAGTTGGCTTTGGACTAGCCTATCGGGGGCAGCTCTAGGTACAGTTCTATCTTTTCTCTTGAGCCACATCCTTGACCTTTCCTACAAAATAATTAGAGCCACCATAGTAATAAAAAATTTCCTTTATAGAAAAGTGGATATTTTCAAAGATTATTTTAGGATGAGAGGAGCAATCACGGAAGATTCAATTGTTTCATTCTTTCCAAAATCCCTAGCAAAAGTGTGGAAGGATAAAGGAACAAAATAATCTAAAATCTGAGTTAAAAAAAGTGAAAGCCCATTGAGAAAAGAGATCTTGGAAAGATAGGAAAACACCAGGATACTTCTAGGACAGAAAGGAGGAGATTCCAGATGTTACTTACAAAAGAGCAATGAATTAACAGGTGATCCACCAATTCCGCTTGGCATCTATAGAGCACACACTTGTTGGGGATCTGAAAGCCTCTCTTGATGAGATTATTAGAAATTTGTAAATAAGGAACATAAGGTATAAACTAGTTAAAATAAATATATGAATTTAATAAAATTCTATCATTAGAGGATATATAGATAAACTTTAAAGAAGTTAAAATAGTTTTGCATTGACGATATATGAAAAGATGATGAATGCTAGAATTTCCTTTTAATCACAATGAATTCATATAATTAGGTCAATTGCTCAAAAGTATATATATATTTTATTTTATGCTAAGTATATTATGATAGTTTAAGAAAGAACAACCTTAATTTTGGATGTTTAAAATCTTTAACAAACTTTGTAGATTAACATATCAAATGATTATATGGTTTTTGAAAATGGGGAGAGGCGGTAGAGGAGCATCTAGAGTTTTTGTCATAGTTGTGGCTCAAAAGATCCAAATGATGGAGACAATAATGATGGGGAGATAATCAAGTTCTGAAGCTTCAACTTTTCTCTATGGTGGTTGTGGAGAAGATTACCCTTCTATCTTCTTAGGCTCTCCCCATGCTATGGTGTTGGCTTGTCCAGTTTCTTGGTCATGGTCTTCATTTTTTCTTTTCCTTTTGGAGAGGATTAATTTTCTAGTAGTTTGTAAGAGTTTTATTAGACTAGGAACTGTAGACTTTTTGGACATGGGTTTTCTCTAGCTCGTTAAAAACACAATAAGTTGCCACCCGTTTGTAAAGGAAAAGGCTAACAAAATCAGAGTTGTTCAACTTCAATAGTATAATTATGATATTTATGTTTGGAATTTGTAGATGATGTAAACTAATTAAATGTGATAAAATGGATTAATTTTATGATTAATATTTTAATAATTTTTTTAAATAACAATCGATGCATTTTTTTAATTTTTAAAGACAATCTTTCAATTGCTGAAAAATGCTAAAAATTAGTGGTCTAGTTCCCACCAAAACAAAATATGTCAATAAATATTTTTCCCCTAATTTCAAAATATGTTATAGATGACATGTATAGCTAGTGCATGAAGAAATAAAAATTGGTTTATCACCTATATTTTCTCTTTTATAACAATTCAAATTCCAACTCACATGAAATCAACAGTTTTCATCTCCTAGCATATTTTTTCATAACAAAACTATCCCAATCAAAAAAAGAAATATATATTCTTGAAGAGGAATCTTTCCTCTAGTGCACCATATGTTTTTAAAAATTATTTAATATGATTTACTATTTTTTTCTTTCTCTGAATTAATATCTCTTTGACTGTTAAAATACCCACTTGAAATATTTTTTAATTACAATAGACTATACCTAATTAAAACACTATAAAATATTTATGAAGATATTATTGACTCTAATCTCTACAAAAGTGTATTTTTGAGTTTTTTTTTAAATATCATTAAAAATATTAGGGTTTATTGAAACTTCACTTTTTTTAAATAATTTTATTTCCATTGTAATTGGGCCCAAAGTGGTATAAAACATGCATTTAATAGACATTTCCAATTGGAAAAGTTAAAGAACTTATATAACTTAGCTATAATGAATCTAAATTAATTTTGACCATATATTTGACCTAAATTAATTTTTAGTTAGAAATACTAAAATTTAGTTGTGCTAATAAGTTAGCCTAAAATATGACACATGATTGTGCTTTTACCCAGCTTCCATGTTTTGGCTTCTCTTGTTGGATTGGTTCCTTGACTTGTGAACTAGTGGCTTGTCTCTTAGCATTTTTGAGAAGTGACATTCAATTTTCCTTGGTCAAGGCCTTTGGGAAGTTGCTTTCTTCTCATCCTTATGTCCCTTGTTATGTGGTTTCCTCCTTGTTTTTTCATCTTTGCATGCTTGAGAGTTTTGTTCATGAAGATAGTTTTCTTTTGGTCCTGCAGATGGTATTTGGCCATTGTCAGGTCTTATCTTCTATCAAGGGTTTCTTCTGTGTCTGCTACTTGGCCCCTATTTTTTGTTGGCTTTTTGTGTAATGGGGCTTTTGTATCTTATGGAGCCCATTTGGATCTATATCATGATGGCTTTTACATGGTATGGTGTGGCTCCTATTGATTGAATAATGTTGGATGATCTATCTATTTGTAGTGGGATGAAAGTGGGGGGTTTGTTTCCCCTTTTCTCCATTTTCATAGGTGCTTGGTCTTCCTTTTTAGACTGGTTCTTCCCAATGGAGAGTGCTTGGAGTGCATGTTATTGTTTCATGGAGGGAGATGCTATGTTTATGACCACTTAGTCCATATTTGGGTCTTATGTTTGCAATTCTCTTGCCTTTCTTGGTAGGTATGTTGTCTCCCTTCTTTTCCTTTTTGTGGAGGTTTTCTACTTTAATGTTCTTATGGTGGTTCCTAGTGGTTTGGTGCATATATCTTCTACTTTAGTCTTTGGAAACTTCCTCTTTGGCTTCTCTTCTATCCAAAGTTTCTGATGAAAGTGGGTTGCTAGATGTCCCCAAAAACCTAAGTTATTTACAACTGTCATGGCCTCCTTGCTTCTCTAAAACAATCTTTATTCTAGCTTGTATGGATAGGAATAGGTTATGGGATTATAATAAGCTACATAATTAGACTAATGGTTTATTATTACTTAATGTTGATAAGTATATGTGACTTATATTGCTTTTATTATTAGAAAAGTGTAATTTGTATCCTTACAATTTTTTAATTTAGGGAATTTTCTTAATTTTGGTTTCATATCTCAAAATGAATTCTCCTAAGTATGCAAAAAAAAATTATTAAGGCTAAAAGAGGTTTTGATGGGACCCTAAAATGCATTAACAAGTATATTTTGATAGGGATCTATAACCCACCTAAAACAAACAACTACAAGAGAATTTGCATTAAAAACCCATATCTAACCAACAATGCAAATACAACAGCCTAGAATTAATCAACAAATAAAGATCTAGATAAAGAGAACCATGTCATTGTCAATTAAGGTTTTAGAGGCTCCCTTCACCTTAAAAACAATAAACCATGGATTATCCAGGAACCCATAACTTGAGAGAAGAATGGGTTCTATCAAGGCTTCCATAACCTTAACCTTCACCATTAGTAATAAAGAACAAATGGGGTTTTGGCAAGCTCCCCTAACCTTAACAACCATCATAGAAATATTACATATTGATGAACCAACTAAAGCACCAATAAAAATTGAGAAGGTTCCCAAAGCCATTATGGAGTTTTAAAAGGCTCCCCAACCTTAATAACCATCCTCAATAAATTAAACAATTAAAAAGAAAATAAAAATATCGGGCTTTAGAAGGACCCCCAAATTTCCATGGGTTTTCACATGGTTCCCACAACCATAAAAATCATCCTCAAAAGAATATATAGTGAAGAGTCTACTAAAGAAAAAATGGGTTTAAACATGGTACCCATAACCAACTAAATAATGAAGACTCAAACAAGACTCTCCATCTCCACTTCCGCACTCCTTTCCACCTCAATAGAAAAGGTATCGACCTCTAAAGGAACATCCAATCTTGAAAACCCTTGTTCAAGAACTACCACCAAATTTCATTGATTTCAAGGCTGCTAACAATCAGGATAGAGTACATAATGTAGGAAACCTGCTCTCCCAAAAATTACATCTCTACATCAATAGGAAATGCCTCCACTTCTAAAGGATCTATTGAAGAGGAAGACATGATCAACATTGGCCAAACCACCAAAGTAACAATGGTCATAAATCCCACCTCAATAGGAGAATACTCCACCTATAGAGTCTCAAAGGATAAAAATTAGACACTAGAAAATAGAGCCCAAAATCATAAGGGAACCAAAAAGAATAGTGCTCGAACACAAAATAACACAAGTAAAAAACTCCCTTAACAAAAAGTAGAAACTAGCAAGTACAAGCCCTTTAAAATTAACAACAACTAGCTCCCAAAAAACTCCATAGCACAAGACCCACCAAACAATAAAAAATAGAAAACATGAATAGGAGCACACAACACCAAAACATAAAAAGGAGGCCAACTCACCTAAGCACACCCTACACATAGCCATAAAAAAACTACAAAACCTAGGCTTGGATGAGCTGAAACAAACCCCAAAATAAAATAGCACAAAGCCAAGGGTTGAGCAAGATAAGGAAAAAGGAGATAGGGGAAAACTACAACCAAGAATAGGACAAAGATCCACTACAGAGAAAAGAGACCCCCCAAATCCAACAACCCACATGGCCAAGTAGAAGAAAACACAAAACCATAACTAGACAAAGACAAAGCAAGAATGGGCATGACCAAACATGTAAAATCTAAACAAAAAACTCCACCCATGAATGACACAAATTGTAGAAAAAACACCTATAGTGACTAAATCCAAGGAAAAAATAAAGAAACTTGACTGTGGAAGATGAACGACCCAAGAACCTATAAAATAAAAATAGAAAAGGCACTAAAAATACCAAATAGAGCCCGAAGCTACCACACAACAACTTATACGAAATACCACAAGGACTGTAACCAAACAAAGCTACAAACACAAGGAGCTCCACCAATGGAAATAAAAGACATATAGACATTACTTGTCAAAGGTGAAAACATCAAGAAGATCTTTAACCACCAAAGAAATGCATGAAAGGAGCACTTGAATGTAGGGAAATAAAGAAAAAAAGGTCCCATCATAATTTTCCAGCCACGTATATAGCTTGACTATAGAGAAATAAATATCCAAATCTACATCATCATCCTCTTCAAATGCCTCCTTACATTTTGATTGTCTCCTGAAACCCTACTTCCTATCCTACCACCTCCAACCCTGCTCCTCATTTCAAATTCTTGATTAGTTACTTTCTCATGTTATCATTATGGCTTAGTGCATTTTCTAATTTTAAAATCTAATCCCCAAGTATACACAAGTTAATTTAATCCAACTAGGGTATAGAATAGATGAAAGTGTTAACCGTTAGGGTTTTCATTGCACAAATCTATCGACTTGTGAATGCTAGATACAACCACTACACTTATATAAGACACATGAGGTGGTTAAGCCATGTCGCGAACCCTACAAGGGACGTTGGCCCACTACCAACAATCCCCCTCCCAGCATCACTCGCTAGGGCCTCCATGGATTCAAACCTGTGACCAAGCTCTGATGCCACTTTTTAACCTCTAGGGTTGTCATTGCACCAAAATATCAACCTTTTAATGCTTGGTACAACCACTAGACTTATAAAATACACAGGAGGTGATTAATCCATGTTTTGAATCGTGCGATGGATGCTGGCCCACTGCCAACAAAAAGAGAAACTAATTAATAATTATAATAAAATATGATATGACCTCATAATAATATTTCATTGATTAGACATGAATAAAAAATTCTCCAATCCTTTTAATCCAAATAAATAGGTAAAATTAGATAACTCTATTTTCTTAATTGTATGAAAAGAAAGTTTTATTTGGACAAAGAATACAAGTCCTTTAGCTTAACATTTAAACATCATTTGTGGGGACCCAATTGTATTTTATTATTTTTCATTAAAAAAATTCACACATCATGGAATAATTAATTATAGTTGGTAAACCATTTTCCTAATACAACACCTAAATTATATGCTACATTGTCACCCAAGTTCTTAGAGGCTAGTTCAAATATTCTTCCATCCTTGCTAGTAAACAAGCTTTGGATAGAGACAATTGGTTTCATGGAAGGGTGGTTCTTGAAATAGCTATGAAGGTTTTATATTTGGATGTGGTGAATTTTCAGGCTTTTGGGATTGTGGGAAGAGGTTACATTTGTTCTCTGCTTCTTGTGTGCTTTTTTTTTCTTGTGTAGAAAAGGGATTTTTGTTTCCTAGTTATATTGTGTAAACGTAGATAAATATTGTGGGTGCATGGGGAGGAGGTTTGTTTTATGGTATAGTGTGATTTTTTAGAAGATGATTGAGATTTATTTGATGTTGATCTCTAAGTTGTGGCTATATTAGTTCCTTCTACATGATTTATTTTCTACTTGTCTATGGTGTTGCTCATTTTTAATAGCTTCTTGTCTTTTTTGGTGAACATTATTTTTTCATGATCTAGTTTGGAAACCTTACAAGAGTGGATAGTCTATTAAAGACTTATTCATTAGCCTCTTTGATGCATGATTTATTTGATGGTTTTTTGGCTCAATGCAATTGGGTATATGCTTTCTTGGTCAGTTTTGTTAGCATTCATTTGGTTAGAGTCTATTTTTGGAGGCTCTATGTGATCTTATATTTTTTCTCCTATAGGCTTTTTGCATTAAAGGTTTTCAGCTCTCTTTTCAAGTTTTTATTGATGATTCCCTAACTTGTCAAGATTATCTTTGACTTTGTTTTGTTTTGGTTAAGGGTTTATCTTTCTTGGTTGGTGGGATTCATTTTCATGATAGGATTGAGAGGGTTCTAATGGATTCTACTACCTTTTACCTCTTGAGGTCTTTCTTTTTCATGGATACTCTACATAGTTCTAATTTTATGGTGGAGTGGTCTAGACTATGGAGGTGAATCTCTATCATCGGGATGTGGTTGATAATTTGTTTCTTCTCTATTTGTTTACCACTCCTTCCTTTCCTATTGAGTTGTCTCATTTCCTATTAAGGTGGAGTATGTGTGTGTTGGTGAGGGATGGTTCTAGAGTATACACTTGGAGGGCTTGTGGATCTTCCTTAAGGTGGTCATGGTTTCCATGTCTATAGTGGTTGTTCCTACATGGTCTTGGACTACTTTTTACTCTCTTCATCTTTTACAAATATTACAACTAGTAGTGGATTATTTTTTCATAGGATGGAGGATTCCTTTGAAAACCTCTTGGACTTCCTTAGTTGTAATTTTCTAAAAAAGGAGTTGTAAAACATTTAAAGATGTCTTTCAAAATCCTTTGTACTTTTTTTAGCGTGATTTTCCTCATATTATTTTTGTTAAATATATTTTATTAATGGATTTGTGATATTATTGTCAAAATGTTCATGGGTACCTCCAGTTATTTGTACTCCCCTTAATTGCATGTTTAAATATATAATAAAGGAAATCCTATAGGTGCAATTTTGAGAATAGTTTTTTAAAAATTATTAATTAACTATTTTCTTGGCTACTTTGCTTCCAATTGAAGGGTATTTTCTCAAGATTATATTTTTGGGTTCCTTCCCAAATCCCTCTATTATAATTATGTGATACCCTTTGTAGTTGGAATTTTTGTTCTCAGTAATAAGTCTCTATTTCACAAAAGGATCTTTTTATATTTTGGTTTTGGTGGTCCCATTTATTATGATTTCCTTCCTCTTATGTACTTGTTAGGATTTATAATGGTCTAGGCTCTATCCCACATTATCTAACCATAACTTTATGATTATTAAAATAATTTTTTTTACAAACCCATTCCTTTCTATTGTATGAAGTGGTTAAGAAAGGCTTTCTTCAATAGAAAGATAAACAATTTTCCTAGTAATAGATAGAATACTTGAGGATCTACAACTAAATCCCAATCGTAATATAGTCAACATAATTCTTAAGGAATAACTTGGTACTCCTTGTTAGATTGTGGTGACTAATCAAGAAAGTACTATCCAGGAAAGTACTGTACACTTTTCCTCCCGACCTCGCCGGGGTTCGGGGCCCGGCCGGCGCAGCCCCCGAGGAAATTTTTTTTTGAGGCCGACTACTTTTTGGTTATTTGGGCCGACTACTTATAACTCATTCTAACCCTAAAGTGGGAAAATATTGTATAATATGGCTTAGGGTTAGGGATTTTCATTATGTATGATTTTAGTACTTGCGGTAGAATTGGGCTGTAAGGGATTACGGATTGTAATCAGGTTGTAATCACTGGATAATAATAATATTGGACTCGTTGTTGGTGGACGTAGCCTAGGGATTGGGTGAACCACGTTAAATCTGTGTGTCTTGTGTTCTATTCTGTGTGGTTTATTATTTTTTGATATTAGTTATATTTGCACATAATTGTTATTTCTGCCTTGTTAATCCTAACAAGTGGTATCAGAGCGAGGTTATTTCATTTGTTCTTTCATCTATTCTCTGAAGCAGGTCTCACGAGTTAGTGGGAGAGTCTCTTGGTTAAGTGGGAGAAATGGTAGACGAGGGTAGGCTGAAGGTTGATAAGTTTAATGGGAAGAAATTCCAGTTATGGAAGATGCAAATGGAGGATTATCTCTATCAGAAGGATCTATGGCGGCCATTAGAGGGAGTAGCCAAGAAAGAGCAATCAATGTCTCAGGAGGATTGGGATATTTTGGATAGGAAGGCACTGGGGAGTATTCATCTATGCCTGGCACAATCGGTGGCATTCAATATTACTGAAGCAAAGACAGCTAAAGATCTGATGGAAACCCTAGCGAAGTTGTATGAAAAGCCTTCAGCTTCAAACAAGGTATTTCTTATGAAGCGTTTATTTAATATGAAAATGGTAGAAGGTGGATCAGTTACTGATCATTTGAATGAGTTTAATATAGTTACAAGTCAATTAACCTCAGTTAAAATTACTTTTGATGAAGAGGTTAGGGCTCTCTTGATTTTGTGTTCTTTGCCAGAAAGCTGGAATGGCTTGGTAATGGCTGTTAGTAATTCTGTTTCTGGTTCTAATACCCTAAAGTATGATGATGTTATTAGTGTTATATTGAGTGAGGAAATTCATAGGAAAAGCTCAGGGGCATCCACATCGGGTAGTGTATTGAACACAAAAAGTAGAGGCAGAACAAGAGATAGAGGAAACAACTCTGGAAATCATGGGAAATCAAGAGGAAAATCAAAGGGAAAGAGGTCCGAATCTAAAGGGCCAAATGATTGCTGGTACTGTGGAAAACCAGGTCATAAGAAGAAAGATTGTTGGTCTCGAAAGAAAGATCAAGGAGACAAAAATGATGGAAACAAGGAGGCAAATGTGGTAAGTAACAAATCTGAGGAGGATGCTTTGCTCTTGTCCTTAGAAAGTATTGATGATTCATGGGTTTTAGATTTTGGGGCTTCATTTCATGCTACACCCCATAGAAGTTATTTTGTTGATTATGTCCAAGGGGATTTTGGGCTAGTTTATTTGGGAGATAATGAACCCTCTCAGATTGTTGGAAAGGGAAAAATTAAGATTAAGTTGCAGAATGGGAATCATTGGCTACTACAAGAGGTAAGACATGTTCCAAGGCTGAGTAGAAATTTAATTTCAGCAGGGCAACTAGGTGATGAGGGTTGCACAGTTACTTTTAATGATAAAAATTGGAAGGTTTCAAAAGGTTCCTTAGTAGTAGCAAAAGGTGTGAAAGTAGGCACCTTATATCTTTGTACAGGTCATACTGTTCCTTCTACTTTAATTGTTTCAGAAGATAATGAATATTCAGGAACAGTGGCTGCAGTTGAGTAGGAAGAACATCAAACTGTTGCTGTAGATTCTGACACAGCACTGTGGCACCACAGACTCGGGCACATGAGTGAAAAAGGTATGAAATTACTTCATTCAAAGAAAGTTTTACCTGGTCTAAAATGTGTCAATATGGATTTCTGTAAAAGTTGTGTTTATGGAAAACAAAAGAGAGTTAGTTTTGTGAAGAGTGGGAAGGAAAAGAAAAATGAGAGATTAGAGCTTGTGCATACAGATGTATGGGGACCAGCTCAGGTATCTTCCCTTGGTGGCTCTCTGTATTATGTTACATTTATAGATGATGCAACAAGAAAAGTATGGATTTATTTCCTTAGACAGAAATCTGATGTATTTCAAACTTTTAAGAAATGGAAATGCTTGGTTGAGAATGAGACTGGTAAAAATTTAAAATGTCTCAGATCTGATAATGGTGGTGAGTATTGCAGCACAGAATTTGAAGAATATTGTTCCTCTAATGGTATTCATAGGTAGAAAACTGTACCAAGGACTCCACAAGAAAATGGAGTGGCTGAACGCATGAACAGCACAATAATGGAGCGTGCAAGGAGTATGAGGTTGCATGCTAGGCTGCCCAAAAATATGTGGATAGAGGCAGTGAACACTGCTATTTATTTAATCAATAGAGGCCCCTCTACTCCTTTGGACTGTGGTATTCCAGAGGAAGCATGGAGTGGTAAGAAGGTGAGTTATTCTTTTCTCAAAACCTTTGGTTGTGAAGCTTTTGCACTTATAGATTCTAAAAATAGAACCAAGCTGGAAGCTAAGTCAAAGAAATGTGTATTTGTTGGGTATGGCATTGATGAATTTGGTTGTAGGCTTTGGGATTTTGAAAATCATAAAATTGTAAGAAGCAGGGATGTCATATTCAATGAGAAAGTATTGTACAAAGATCTGTTGCTGCAGCATGAGAAGAAAGAAAATGACTATGTAGTACTGGATGATACTCCACAAGTTCATGTTCTAGTAGTTCCTTATGCTCCACAACAACAGCAACAACAAATACCACACACCGCAATGAGTGTTAGATGGTCAACAAGGCTAAGTAGACCTCCAGAAAGATTTTCTCCATCTTTGTATTCTATTTTGTTAACAGATGCTGGTGAACCTGAATGTTATAATGAAGCTATGCAGGTGGATACAAAGCTTTAGTGGGAGTCTGCAATGACAGATGAAATGGACTCTTTGCTGAAAAATCAGACATGGGATTTACGTAAGTTACCTGTAGGTAAAAGGGCTTTACATAATAAATGGGTTTACAGGATAAAAAAAGAGGACGGAGGTACGAAAAGATTTAAAGCCAAATTAGTCGTAAAAGGATTTGCACAGAAACATGGTATTGATTTTGATGAGATATTTTCTCCAGTTGTTAAAATGACTTCTATTCGTACTGTTTTAAGTATTGTGGCTACTGAAGATTTGCATTTAGAGTAGCTTGATGTTAAAACAACCTTTCTTCATGGTGATTTGGATGAAGAAATATATATGGTTTAGCCACAAGGATTTGAGGTCAAGGGTAAGGAGAATTTGGTGTGCAGATTGCAGAAAAGTTTATATGGCTTGAAGCAAGCACCTCGGCAATGGTATATTAAATTTGACACTTTTATGAATGGACATGGATATAGTCGGTGTCATTCTGACCATTGTGTTTATTTTAAGAGGTTGGATGATGATAGCTACATTATTTTATGTTTATATGTTGATGATATGCTTGTAGCTGGGTCTAACATGGATCACATTAAGGGGTTGAAACAACAGTTAGCAAAATCATTTGCTATGAAGGATTTGGGGGCAGCAAAACAAATCCTTGGTATGAAAATTTGTAGAGATAGGAAAAATAGGAAATTGTCTCTATCTCAAGCTGATTATATTGAGAAGGTGTTGCAACGTTTCTCTATGGAAAATGCCAAAGCTGTCAGCACACCTTTGCCTGGTCATTTGAAATTGACTAAGGATATGTGTCCCAAGACACCAGAAGAAGAGACTAAAATGTCTAAGGTACCTTATGCTTCAGCTGTAGGGAGCTTAATGTATGCTATGGTATGTACTAGGCCAGTTATTGCACACACAGTGAGAGTCGTTAGCCATTATATGAGTAACCCTGGTATTGAGCATTGGAATGCAGTCAAATGGATTCTTAGATATTTGAGAGGCACATCGCATAAGTGTTTACACTTTGGGGGTTCTACTACTACTGTACAAGGCTATGTTGACTCAGATTTGGTAGGAGATATAGATAGCAGGCGGAGTACTATAGGTTATATATTTACTGTTGGTGGGACAGCAGTGAGTTGGATTTCTCGACTACAAAAGGTGGTTGCTTTATCCACTACAGAGGCAGAGTATGTTGCTGCTATAGAGGCAGCCAAGGAGATTATATGGCTTCAATTCTTCATGGAAGAATTGGGACATCCACAAAAGGATAATTTTCTACATACAGATAGCCAAAGTGCCATTCATCTTGCAAAGAATTTTGCTTTGCACTCAAAGACAAAACACATACAGTTGCGGTACCATTTCATTCGATCAGTTTTGGATGATGGACAGTTAAGGCTGGAAAAGATTCATACTGATGATAATCCAGTAGATATGTTTACAAAGGTAGTAACAAGGGAGAAGTTGAACTCATGTTCAGCTTCAGTTGGTCTTCTAGACTGAACAAAATAAAGGAACAGCTGAGTCCAAGGTGGTTCAATCCAGTGGGAGCCTCATGTGGGTAGCGGTATTGCTACAGGATCAGTCTCCAAGTGGGAGGTTTTTTAGTATAGTGTGGATACTGATCAGTCACCAAGTGGGAGATTGTTAGCTTGTGGTGACTAATCAGGAAAGTACTATCCAAGAAAGTACTGTACATTATTCCTCCCGACCTCACCGGGGTTCGGGGCCGGGCCGGGCCCCGAGCGGGGGTTTGGGGGCGGCAGCCCCCAAGAGCAGGGGTTCGGGGGCGCAGCCATTGAGGAAATTTTTTTTTGAGGCCGACTACTTTTTGGTTATTTGGGCCGACTACTTATAACTCATTCTAACCCTAAAGCGGGAAAATATTGTATAATATGGCTTAGGGTTAGGGATTTTCATTATGTATGATTTTAGTACTTGCGGCAGAATTGGGCTGTAAGGGATTACGGATTGTAATCAAGTTGTAATCATTGGATAATAATAATATTGGACTCACTGTTGGTGGACGTAGCCCAGGGATTGGGTGAACCAGGTTAAATCTGTGTGTCTTGTGTTCTATTCTGTGTGGTTTATTATTTTTTGATATTAGTTATATTTGCACATAATTGTTATTTCTGCCTTGTTAATCCTAACACTCCTAAGAGTTATTTTGTTGTCATTAGCTATGAGAAAGTCACAATGATTGTCAAATTCATTTGGTAAAGAAGAAAAGACAAGTCGGTACAACACAAAATCTATTTGGTAAAAGGAAATAAAGGAAAAGGTGATTTTGGTAAAGGAAAAGGAATTTTAGTTATCGAACAAGAAAGAACCGAGTATTGAGCACCAAGTTACACTAAGCTACAACATCAACCAAACTAAAAGATGAGATAGTTACCAAGAAAGATAAAAATGTCTTATTGATCATGATAGGATAACACATGGAGAATCTCTAGATACATTAAACCTAGACACTGAACATAAAATGGTTTATAAATCTTGAGGAGATTGTATGACAGAGCATTGGAGAATTAAACATGGTGATTAGACTTTATTAAAAGGTGAGATCTATGAATGAGAATTAAGTATGATATATGCATTGGAGAAGAAACCAATGCTAGCACCCCTTGAAGAGATAATTATAGACCATTTACACCACTTCTATAATTCTATATAAATGGATCAAAATGTGAAGATCAGAGAGAGAAATAGCATAAGAGAAGATTTCATATGTGAAGTAGAGATTATAGATTGAAGGTGATGAGCATAGAAGCCACCGAGTAACAAAGTAGTAAAGAGTAGAGAGTAATTGTGATTCAAATTTGAATCTACTAAGTACTTAATTTTTATTGTGAGAGGTTCTCAATGTGAGGTAATAAGCTATTGAGAATATCGAGTCTAAAAAAAATAACTAGATACAAGTTTAACAGACAAGTTTGTGTTACTAATTAAAGAGTAATCAAAATTGTAAATTCACTTACCCGAGAAGATCCTAATAGATCTTATATCATAAATCTTTTATCCAGGTATAATTCTTAGATTAGAATTGTAATTAATCCCTTTGTTAGAAAGCAAAATCCACCAACACAACTAAGAGGGGGCAAGATGGATCAGTTGTGAGATTAATTAACTTTAATTCAACTCTATCAAATATTAAGCTTGTAATCAATAACAAAAATAACCACAATATAATAAATATACCCAATAATACTAAATTTGTTAAGTAGGGAAACCCTTGATAAGAGGGAAAACCCCAGTGGGAATAATACCCACAAGATAATGTACTGATATAAAATTTCCTTGAAAAAGGATAAATAGGTTGTTAGAATTCATTTACACTATAATTAGTACATATGAGTCCCCTTTAGGATACTTTGGATACTTGCTAAGATATCCCAACCCTGTGAGGAGTTGATTGAGAAACACAACAAAGACAACTGAACCCACTGTCCAAACTGCTTGAAGACTGTCTTCACTAAACAATCTTCAGAATAACATATCCAAGGGTGAACTAACTATAATATAAACTCTCTTTTCCTATACAGTTCCTTTGAAGTCCTCAACAAATCAAAAATAACATATTCTACTCTAATCATCAAGATTTCACATTCAAAGCTCACACAATATTTCATTACCGCATGATATCCCTATGATACCCTTTGCATGAAATAAACTTCTTTTCCTTTATACCAAGTCCTAATGATTACTGAGTTAGCCAAAAGGAATTCTCAATTTACAATTAATAATATAGGAAATCAATAAGAATTTACAATACATGTTATATTACATCTAAAAACTTCTATATAATTATTAATCTGTAGTCAGCTCAGAAAGAAGTAACATCCTTCATATCATCTACAAGTCTTCGTGGAATGCAAAGTAGATTCTCCTTTGTTTATCCAAGTATCCTGAATATGTCATTGACAACATATCAACCTCACTGAACTAGCATCGACCTCTCTGAAATAATAAATCTCAAATAATTGTCACCAATTCCTCATAACTCACTGTGAATAGTCTTCAGTAAAATTTGCATAACTGGAACATATCTACATAAATTTTTCTACACTTGCAACCACATCATCAAAACACATTATTGAATTCAAATAAATCTTCACAAAACCCAATTCATCAAAATAAAACCTCATGAAATAATTATGTGTTTGTAACTATGTCAACTCTATCTAGAAAGCATATATGTTGACATCAATGAAAAACCTAACACGAATGTAACATATAAGAAATCAATCATGTCATATCAACATCCAATATACTCTACTAACAAATTTCATAAAAATTCATGCTAACAATCTCCCCCTTTGATATTGATGGCAACATACATGAAAAAATATCTAGTCCCAGGATAAGTGCACAAAGATGGGGGACCAAAAAGGCGGTATAAGATGCCACTTTTTTCTTAAAATCAGCCAACTCTGAACTTCAACAAGAAATTGAAGATAGTTAGACTCAAAATTTTAAGATGTGACAAAAACAAGAGTTGTAATACTCTGAATCTAGTTCCTAAACTACTAACTTGTTTTGAAAATGGTGTAGATTAAGGCACTCAAAAAGGGGGAACACAAAAAGTGGTCCTATTTTTTTTCCAAAAACATAACATAGTGTCTGGTGTGGCCCCCCTAAAATGTTAACTTTTTTTTTGAATTTTTTTAATCACTCTAGTGAGAAGTTAGCTAACACCATGTAGTTTATCCCAGATTTTTTTGGTAACTTTTTTATGGATGTATAATTTTTTATGAATTTACGAAGTGCACACATCCTGAAAACATGAAATTTTTGTGTGCTCCCCAAAGAAATCATTTAAAACTAATCAAAAATCAAATTTTCTTTTTTTCAGAGTGTGTATAATGGAGTCTACTTTCTAAAAATGTAACTTGATGCAAAATTTGATGAACGAGCCAAAATCTATGCCCAAAATACTGAATGTTGGGTTTTTACAAAAAATGGACATACACACAAAAGAAATTAGAGTTTAAAAACTTAACATAATCAGAATTCAAAATAAATTATATGCTTAGATAGCTGACAGAGAGATCTGCAATATCGCATCGTCTTATTTTTACGTTCTTGAGCCACGAGTAAACCTAATAATGAGCACACAAAAAAAGATGTCATTTTTTTGTATGTCTGTTGGAAAACACATCTCATGCCTATTTCAATCATCCAAGCCTTTGGGTTGGATCTTCAAGGTAGATCCAAGCCTTAGTATTGGTAAATTCAAATGCTTTACAAAGCGTGCATGCCCTATAGCATGTCTACACTATTTAAATCTATGACTTTCATAGCGCGTGTGTGCTATGAAAGTCATAGATTTACATAGATTTAACTAGAGAGAGAGAGAGAGAGAGTTCTAAGGTAAAACTGAAGCTAGCAAAAGGATTCCCAAAGGGTTTTAACTCATTTTATCACAAATCACTTGGTTTCAACCCCCCCTCTCTCTCTCTCTCTCATCAGCCTCTCTCTCCCCCTTATCTACTCTCTGTCTATCATCACCCTCTCTCTCTCCCCATCTCCCCCCTCTCTCTCTCTCTCTCTCTCTCTCTCTCTCTCTCACACACACACACACACACATGCAGGGCACCAATCCAACTTTCCACATTTAGTAAGCCTTCCATTGAGCTCTTAAGGCAAGAAAGTGGCACTACACCTTGGATTTATCCCTAGTGGTGCAAGATAATAAATTGAGAAGTCTTTGGTTGGTCCTTATAAGTTTCTAGGTTCTTAAAAGTCCATTTGTAAAGGCTAAGGACTCATATGTGTTTTATAAACCTTGAGTTCTTAAGTCCTAAAGGACATGATATAGGATGTTTTAGGTTTTTAAGTCTTAAAATAATGGGTTTGACCTATGACAAGGTTAAACAAGGCCTTAGGATGGTCTATAGCCTTTAATTAAGGCATTTTAGCAAGTTTTAAAATGTGCAACAAAAGTTGCTAAGCATCTTTTACAACTTTCTCAAAAGTTGTCAAAAGTTTCTAATTTAGGCTAAATTAATGATTCTAACTGAATCCAACTGATCTAAAGGTGGTTTCTCAGTGGATGAAGTCTATTTATTTTTCTAAGAACCTTCCTGGAATAGAAAAAAATTAGTTGTACGACATATTTTGAGTGTGCAGCACTGTGAATGAAGGAAGCAACTAAAATGAGGGTGAATTTGGATAAAGTTGAAATCCTAATAAGTACCTAGAAGACTAATTTCAGTCTATGCACCCATTCCTTAAGACTTTCTTTGAAAACCAAGCCTAATTAGGTCTGATTAGGACTATGTACCTAGGAATAAATTTGTAGTGCTAGAGTAGATTGGTGACCTATCTTGTGGTGGATAGTTAGAGGTGTCTAAGACATTCAAATCCCTCATATCTTCTTGGTTTATAGTTCAAAAAGTTGTGGAGATCCAAGGAATTTGGTATAGATCCAAGTTATCCTAGTTTGGAGGAGTGAGACTAGGACTTTGGAGATTGATCTATTGTGTGTCAAATCTCTTGGAAAGATTAAAAGGGAAGTTATCAAGCTGGTCAATAGGAGGGGATTGAGCTTTGAAACCCTTCCTTGGTCCAAGTATTTGAAACTTAGAAGTTTGAATCCTAGGAACCTAAGACCTTGTAGAAACCAACCTTCTACTATTGCACTTTGCATCAGGTGGTATCAGAGTGGTTTGGGTCTTGTGGAAAGGCATAAGAGACACAATGTCTAAAGGAGAAGAAGGTGAAAGGGAGATCCCATTGAGGATAGAAAATGTGGAACTAACAAAGATATTTAAGGAGCAAATGGCCGAAAGCAGAGTAGTCAGGGAGGAGAATAGAAACATGAAGAGGGAGTTGGAAAAACTCAAGGGAAAGATGCAAAGGGGAGACAATGATGAGTCAGAAGAAGAACCTGGGAGGGAAGATTATAAAGTGGAGATCCTTTCTAATCAAAGACCCCTTTTACAAGCACTAGAGAGAGTGGGAACAAGAAGTGGAGACCTACCAATCTTTAAAGGAAAGTTGAACATTGATGAATGTATGGATTGGATGGAGGCATTAGATAATCACTTTGAATGTGATCAGATCCCTATGAGCCAGAGGGTCAAAATAGATAAGGAAAATTTGAAAGGCCTTGCTCTTAGTTGGTGGAACTTTCTACAAACTGAGAGGGTTGATGAGGGCAAAGAGAAAATTAGTACTTGGAAGAGGATGAAGGAAGAGGTTAGGAAACAATTTGTGCCAGAGGATTATGAAGTCCTAATCCACCAAAAGTTACACAACCTCAAACAAAAGGATATCGATTTTAGCACATATACCCAAGAATTCCATAATCTGACCCTTAGAGCCAAAGTGTATGAAACCAACAAGCAGAAGTTGGAAAGGTATGTCAGTGGCCTAAAATACAATATTCAAGATGAACTAACCCTAGTAACCTGAGGCTCAGTCCATCAATGTTTTAATTTGGCACTGAAGATTGAAGGAAAACAAAGGAGGAAGGGAGAGTCTAACTATAACAGAGGAAGGTTCCAAGGGAGACACACTTTCTTCAAAAACTAGGATGACATGAAGAGTCAGACATTTGAGAGTGAATCCAGTAGTAGGAGTACTTTTAGAGGAAGGATATCTAACACTAGAGGAGGTGGAAATGGAAGATCAGGAGGAAGAGGGGGTAGTGTGTGTACACACTAAAATGGTGCACTTCTATGAACCATTACATGCAAGGTTGCTCAAGAATGAGGCCTCACAAAGTGGCTCATAGCTCTCTATGCATGGAGTTGCAAGGGACTATGATGTGTTTGCTCTCAGCTAGAGCTACAAGCTTGTGACCTTGCTAGTCAACCACACAATGAGAGATTCAAGTGAAGACAAGGGTAACAATGCCAATATCTCCAAAAATCCAATATGCAATGCAATGCAAGCTATATGATGATGCAATCTAAACTATGAAAGGAAAGTACAAACTATGCTATGAAAGGAAAGAACAAGTATTACCAAGCCTTCCTATTTAGACTATGTGAGCTCATTCTATTGCATAAAAGGAAATCTACACTAAAAATGCCATTATCATGCAACTATGAAAGCAAATATGAACTAGATGATGCAATGAAGCAAGTCTTCAATGTCTTCAAACTTCAAATGCACCTAAAACCTGTAGCATAACATTAGCATAAAAACATGGTATATATAAATGGAGGAGAGAGCTCTCCTTTTATAAGAAATGAGGTGAAATGGACCATTGAGATTAAGAGGCAAAAAGTCTTAATCAGCGGTGGAGCTTGAAAGAGGAGAAATCCATGTGCACAAGTATCCTCCAATGAGAGTGAAGTGTTGACTTTTGAGCCTCATGTGAGACAAAAAGTGCTTTTCTCCTTTTTATAAAATAGGAATAATGCTTTATTTGTGCAACTTAGGATAAGAGGAAAAGTGGGGCTTTTTATTTAATCAAAAGGGGAGGAAATATTCTTTTTAATTAAATAAAGACTTAGGATAAATGGTTAGCCCATAGGATAAAAATCCAATATATTATCGAAATTAGGATTTGATCAAGAAATTGATAATATTGAAAATATTGATTATTGATAAAATGATTCAGGATTGATAAATCAAATAAATGGGGCCCAAAGTCTAGGTGACCATTTTAGGGTGCATACATTTACCCCTCTTTGACTAATGTGTGATCGATTTGGGAACACATGTAGTCAAAGAATGAAGTTGCAATGTGAGATCGATTTGGGATCACAAAACAACTCAGATATGAGGTCGATTCGGGATCATATCCGGACAAAACATAAACAAAGGCCTTTGAACATGAGGTCGATTCGGGATCACATTCAAAGTAAGAGATAAGAATCTCAAATTTGAGCAAAAGCTCACAAATGATGTCTGAATCAGGAAAATCAAGTAGTTGGGGATGAGAATCCCATAAGTATTGCCCCCTCAGAATTGAAATCGAAATCAGGTAGAGAGGAGAACAGTGAATTGACAAGGATTTGATCAAATCAGAATGAAATCACAATCGAATGTAAAGGTCAATAAGTTAACCATTAGGCAATGAAACATGCCCCAGTGAGGAAGTAGAAGAATAGAAATAGAAGACTAGAAATAGAGCGAATGAAAGACTAGAAAATTTGAAAGACATGGAAGGAAGAAAGTCCATCAAAGATTGAAGAATTATGCCTCAAATGGTTAGTCAACGCGACTCAGATTTCGATTTAGAGTCTGAAAATGGATAGAAAATGATGTGATATGAAAGACCAGAAATGAAAGATATGATCAAGAAGAATCAGAAAATGAGCACAGTTGACCAACTAGTCCGTAGATGATAAAAAAGAAAGCTCTTTCCATATGCAAAGTGCAAAACTAATCTAACATGACCCTAAAAATGCAAGCTACTATGAAAGTGGTTGACTTGCAAGGTCACAATGCTTATAGACATCTAATTATCATCATTGAGCGTTATTGGTAGCGTCGTGAGATCATACAATGCACACTAGCATAACTATGTGGATATGAATATGATCTTTATCAGATAGAAATGTGGAAATCTCACCTAGGCATCAAAGACATGTAGGTCCAGATGACGAATGCAGTGAGATCACCTAAGTTTGATATGGTGAGATTATGCTTGTATCAAGACACATGAAAGTCAAGAGAACTAGAAGCATGCACTCGCAAAATAGTGAAGGATAATACCTTGTCAATCCATAGTGTCAAGTAGGACCAGCATAAATGCTCATGACAGGTAGGATCAACAAAATATACCCACAAGCAGATAAAGAAAGAAAACATGTTCTCATTCCCTCAGTCTTCTAGCTATGCATCATTGAAAACTTCTCGGGGAGAGACCACTCATCAAAGAAATCCTCATAGACAGCACACAAAGAAAAATAAAGTCATCATATTGTCAGCGAATTGATTGTTTAAGTGTGTGTGTGTTGGTCATAGAGTCAAACTCTGGTTATCACATCTGCAAATGAGAAATATTGCATCATACTTAGACTATTGGGTAAGACATCTAATAAGTGTTAAGAAACACTCGACGCAAGGGTAGTGTTGAAAAACATTGTTTGGGGTGGTGTTGAAAAACACCTGTTGTGAAATGCCCCAAGAGACAAACGCACCTAAAGGACCAATGCTAACAGTTATGCCCCTTAGATAAAGATAAAGACCAAATCCAGACCAAGTCAAATAAGGTCAAGTCATGATGGAAAGTGGTTCAGTGTCGAGAATGCATGCTAACAAATAGGGGTACAAAGGCCGCAAGTAGCACCTGTTTCCAAGTTTTCACCAAGGCACTTTTTCTAGTTTTTTTTTAATTTTTTAATTTTTTTGATTTTTTTGTATTTTTTCAGGACTTTTTATGCTTTTTAGGATTTTTTCAGTATCATATATCAATTTTTTTTTGGTATTTTTTCAAGATCAATAAGATATATACAAAGGATGCCCCCAGATAGAATAGGCATCAAACTCATGAGCAAGATCACATCGTGCAGTCCCAATATCTAGCAATGTGGAAAACAAGATGGATAAGCAAGCTGGTGGAAGAGATGGAAGACAGGAGAATGAAGGTGAACGGAAGGAAGAAATCCTCAAAGTCAAACTCCTTAAGAGTACCCAAGCTAGGAAAAAAATTGTCATGCAAAGCACATTTGGATAAGCAATGAAAGGATAGCATAGGATAAGCCTCAAAAGTGCACTGCAAAAGAAGGAAGGGATGCAATCCAAAGGAGTAGACATGTCAAGAGGCTTCCTAGCATCGTGTTTACTCTATTTTTTTTTAGATCAGGACCAGAGGGGAAAATGATAGCAAAAGGCTAGAATGAATGAAGGAAAATGAATATGAAGGTTAAACATGAATGGAATGAAAGCAAGATCATCGTAAGATAGCTCACAAAATAGCCAAATGTTCGTGTATAGATCAACATTGTCAAGATCAAAGAGAGAATATGGAATGGATGAAAGATGTAGAAGAACTACGCATGATGCCTGATTACTAGGTTTTCATCATGGTACTTATCCAAGGTGCCACAAGGGAGTGGTTTTCACCATAGGATGAATTTATTTCTCTTTACTTTTGCTACCAAGGTGCCTATTTCCAGGTTTTCACCATGGCACATTTTCATTTTATTTTATTTTTCTTTCTTTTTGAATTTTTCTATTTTTTGGAAGAAGGCAAGCTTTTTAGATAATGCTCCTTGAAAGGATAAACCATGATATGCTTAGGATTCAAAATGATATGCTCAAAGATGCTGAAGGGGAAAGGAAGACGTAGAAGGAATAGGCAAATGAGGAAAAATGAGAGAAGGTAGAAGGATAATGAATGGAAAGAATGTGAAAAGGTAGATGGAAAGAAAGGTAAGATCAATCTCAATACACACCTCGAAGGGTGACGAGAAAAATGGAGGAAACATAAACCATATTCTAGTCCAAGTGCGAACCATATTCTGGGTCATTATTGATATGTGACTCCTCGAAGAGAGGATTGGTGTGCTTGTTATAATTCTCAAATGTGAATAGAGGAATATGAGAAGGAATATGGAAAATGTTTAGCAGACGTTGTGGTTCAGGCACATGGAATGGAAGAATGTTTCTGGAAGAAGATGAAGTGGAAGCCTTTAGAAGCTTGAATGTCAACTTCACTTGTTGTTCAACATGAGACTCTCTTAAGAGAGATCTTGGACTCCATATAGCCATTGGCTTTTTATTTCCTTTTGATGATTTAGAGAGAATATATTGAATGATGGATTTTGGAACCCATACTTGTCTTGTAGTTTTCTTCTTAGATATCTCTTTTGACTTTATGCTTCCATGTCGATTAGAGGAGACATGGTGATCTTCTTTTTTAGATGGATTCTTATATTGTTTCTTTTTCTTGTATTGAACATTCAAGTTACTTCCAAAAGACTTGGGACTTGTGGAAGAAGAAGAATAATATGACTGGTTTAGATGGGTGAGTGGATGAAAAGGATTCAAGGGTATGCATCTATGTTGATCTTGAGAAAAGATAGGAGATGGAGGGACGTAAGGACCCAAGATGGATGATGAATTAGGAGAGTTAGGAGGGGAAAGTGAAGGGACATAAGGGCCCAAGATGGAAGGAAGATGTGAAGCCCTTAGTATTGGTGGAGGAGGTCCAAGGATGGACATGGAAGACGCAAAAGGATAATCAATAAGTTCATTAGCATCTATATCACAACCAAGGATATCAGCATCTTTAAAGTGAGCATTAGAATTTTCAACAGGATCCTGCACATCTTGAATAGGAGAAACTTCGTTGATAGGATTTTTTAAAGCTTGCAAAGACTTAGGAAGAGTAGAAAGCGGAAATGAACATGAAATGGTAGAACAAGAAAATGGAAGACTTTGATCTTGACAATGATTGTTGGGTAGCATAAGCGTATCAACTTTTTCTAGATTTTCAATAGGCTCAATATTGGAAGTAACAACACCATTTTTAATAACCTTAATGGAAGTATCATCTTTAGAAAGCGCAAGCGTAGTAAGGTTATTTTGATTGTCAATAAGCTCAATAGTGTAAGTAGTAGCTTGATCTTGCTTAGGAGATGGTGGAATGAATGCGAAAGAGTGTAGAGGATCAAAAGAACCATGAAGCGGATCAGAGACATCATGAAAAGGATTGGATGACATGGAGGGTTCTTGATCTTGATCTTTTTTTATGTTCTTTTCTTTATCATTTTTAGAGTCCTCTTGACATGGATCCACTTCTAAGGACAAGGAAGCATGTTGGGATTGTATGGAAGACTTTGGAAGAGGTGGTGAAGGACTAGCTGAAATAGGCATTATAGCAGATGAAGGCTTAGGCTCTTTAGGTTTGACATTATTGAAAGTATTTGCAGCCAAGTGAAGGTTATCTTGAGTATCTTTAAGAGGTGGCCCTTGAGGATAACTATAGGGAACCGCATGGAAAGTCTTAGGATCTTTGTTGGATGAAGGATTTGTGAAATATTTGGATGACTCAGAAGCTTTAGGAAGTGTGTGGGTATTGGAGGAAGTGGTGGATGGAAGGGGACCATCACAAGACAAAGGTTCAGCATTAACATGATCTTGCTGGAGAGTGTAATCTTTATTTTCAGCATGAGAATTTTTAGACAAGACATGCTCATAGTATCTTCGTTTATAATCAGCATGGAAAGCTTTCTCTTCCTCAATAGAAGTAGATGTATTATATTGTTCACAACAAATATCATAATTTCTCTCAAAATCAGAATCATATAGATCACCATCACAATCTATCCAATAGGATGACCCTTTAGTAAGCCTAAGCACACGACGAGGAGGACTCTTAGGAGTAGAGTTGTCATAAGTATTGCTACATTGTCCATCATCATAGTCATCATAGTCATCAAAGGTAGGTGTGTCACTCTTTGTGGAAGAGACATCACAAGGACTATCATGTTGCTCTTTATGGTATGTCTTCTGAAGAGAAGTAAGACTCTTAGGAGAAGTAGAAGAAGAACGAGATCGTGAAGAAGAGGAAATTGAAGACTTAGTGGAAGAAGAAGATTTGGATAATGAGGAATTCAAATAATGTTTAGAAGAGTCATGATAAGATTTGGAAGATGAAGAATGTGAATAGTGTTTAGAAGATGAAGAATGATGAGAAGATTTAGAAGATGAAGAATATTTGGATGAGATCATGAGTATGATTATAGCAAAGGCATCTGATTTAATTGATTTTTCTTTTATTTTTGTCATAAATTCATCACTCATGAGAATTTTGGAGGAACAACACTTTTCGAATATGTCAATGAGCTCAAGATCATCTATTCTTAAGAGAGGTTCCTTAACAAGATAGTCAAGATTCATGGTTATAGAAGAGGAGGAATCAAGCATGGAAGAAATGAATAGATGAATAGAAGAAAGTAGACTAGATAATAAGAGGAAAAGAATCAAGAAGAAGAAGAAGAATTTCCCCTGGGAATAGAAGACTTTAGAAGAACATGGGAAATGGAGAAGAAAGAAGAAGACTAAGAGCCATCTTGTGCAATTGATACCATAATGTTCATTGAGATGTTGAGTAACATGACAACACCTAGGATCTAAGATCTGGACTGACCAAGGAAGACTGGTAATAGGATGACCTCACAAAATGTCAACACCAAACTAGGATAATCAAAGTTCTCTATTGTCCAAAGAGAAATGAAAAGATAGAAGTAGGGGCTTTACCAACACTGTCAAAGAGGTGCTTCAAATCAAAGGGTGACTACCCTTGCACTTTTGAACCAGGAGGTTGGGCTAGGCCAAAATATAATTGAAATTGAGATTAAATGAAAATTATTTGGATAATAAGAAGACGAGAATTTCCCAAGAATGTAGCTCACAATTTTAGAGATAAACTTTCTCACCAAGAACAACCTTCTAATGTGATATTTCTCTTTGGCTAATGTGATACTGATGTTGATCTTGACCAATTTGTGCAAAATTTTGAGTTTTTAAAGTCTAATTTCAAGTTTTCGAATGTGAGGGTGAAAATGTCTGATTTCAATCACAAATTCAACAGCAATTGGATAGGTTTGCAAACAGTAGGGGATCAAACATGTCCTTAAACACTTGAAATAAGGGCAAAAGCAACCTTGCCAAGACAAGCACTTGTGATATCAAAAATAAAATTGCACCCTATGAATGCTACCGATTGTTTGTATGTTGAGAATGTTTACACTGGTATCACACAATCGAAGACACTTCAAGCAATATCTACCTACAAGACAAGGCTCAATACTTACCAACTTAGCCCACAACTTGATGCCCCCTTGCCTCACACCAAGTGGTTGCCCACAAGAGATATTGGCTTTGTCATGGAAGTGTCAAACAACACAACCAAAGGGACACATATGGTGAGTATCTTGGGGTGATCCGGGTTAGTCCACTTGGATCAATCCTTGCACTAAGAAGATAAGCGGCTAAATAAGGTGGCTTCTATCTATGGTTCTTAGTAAGGGCTTCCATTCATAACACCCCTCTTGCTCCTCATAAAGGACTAGGACCTCGCAGCCTCAAGAGTACCTTAAGCATTCTTGCTCAATGCTTTCCCCATAGTCGCAATCCCATGAGCTACTCACATCAAGTGAAGACAAGTGTTATGTCTACCAAATTTTTGTGTCCTTGATAGCCTTGAGATTATAGTGGGTTGGAATAGCTCAGTATTAGCTTGTCCCCACTTGGGTCGTTCCTCTTGATTGCTCAAGAGCAGGCCCACTAAAGGATTCTAACAACTAAACAAAAAGTGGATCAACTCTTGAGGTTCAAGATTTTTGGTTCACCACAAGGGTGAAGAGCATACTCCCCTATCTCAAGAATCTCTCCCAAACACACCAAGCAAAGTTCATTTACCCTCTTGTTTTCAAAATTCAAAGATGGGTCAAGATTTTTTGGTTCACCAAAATGGTGAAGAGCATACTTCTCCTACCACCCAAGAATTCCTACAACAAGATCTTAAGTGCCTAATAAATGAAACAACTAGTTTTTGCCACACTTAAAAGGAAAGCAAATAGATAAGCAAGATTTTTTTTTTGTTTTTATGCTTGGGCAGCCCTACAAAAACCATTAGTAGCCCTCTTTGACATGCATTCTTTTGACAAATTTCAAGTAATGAGAGCACCTACAACCACAACTTGTTAGACCAACAAGAGTTAGGAGAATCAAAATCCAAAATCTACCAATGATTAGTACATGAAAAATTAGATAATCTGCAAAAATAACTAATCAAATGATAAAATCTAAAAATGAAACCATCATGGTTGTATTAGGCTCGGAAAGACCTTTCCAACGATATATCACACTTAAACTTTTGATACAATTTGCAAAATTTCAAAAAAAAAATGGGCACCCATTTTTCAGAGTGGCACGGATTTGAAAACACTAAAAATTTCAAAAAAATTTCAAAAAGATAGCAGAGAACCTAAAACTTGCAAGATAGATAAAATAGCCCAAAAATAGCTCACTGTCGAGTATAGACATAGTCCAAACACCAGTATCGTGCAATACTTCGCACTATGCCAGGCGATACTCTTCGGTCAGTGCGATACTTCACCCTTTGCCAGCCGATACTTCACCCAAGACCAGGCGATATTCTCTATTATAGTCAAGCGATACTTCCGACAGGTGAAGTATCACACGCACATACAGAGGTATATCGCACGATATACTAAGAAGTATTGCGCGATATACTGAGAAGTATCGCGCGATATTTTGAGACAGAAAATCAGAGAATGAAAATTACACTAAAAACTTGCTGAAAAATTGACGAAAAATGATGAAAATGCAAAAAAAGAAGGACAAAGTCTATCTACTCTGCCCCACGGTGGGCACCAGAAATGTACACACTAAAATGGTGCACTTCTATGAACCATTACATGAAAGGTTGCTCAAGAATGAGGCCTCACAAAGCGGCTCATAGCTCTCTATGCATGGAGTTGCAAGGGACTATGATGTGTTTGCTCTCAGCTAGAGCTACAAGCTTGTGACCTTGCTAGTCAACCACACAATGAGAGATTCAAGTGAAGACGAGGGCAACAATGCCAATATCTCCAAAAATCCAATATGCAATGCAATGCAAGCTATATGATGATGCAATCTAAACTATGAAAGGAAAGTACAAACTATGCTATGAAAGGAAAGAACAAGTATTACCAAGCCTTCCTATTTAGACTATGTGAGCTCATTCTATTGCATAAAAGGAAATCTACACTAAAAATGCCATTATCATGCAACTATGAAAGCAAATATGAACTAGATGATGCAATGAAGCAAGTCTTCAATGTCTTCAAACTCCAAATGCACCTAAAACCTGTAGCATAACATTAGCATAAAAATATGGTATATATAAATGGAGGAGAGAGCTCTCCTTTTATAAGAAATGAGGTGAAATGGACCATTGAGATTAAGAGGCAAAAAGTCTTAATCAGCGGTGGAGCTTGAAAGAGGAGAAATCCATGTGCACAAGTATCCTCCAATGAGAGTGAAGTGTTGACTTTTGAGCCTCATGTGAGACAAAAAGTGATTTTCTCCTTTTTATAAAATAGGACTAATGCTTTATTTGTGCAACTTAGGATAAGAGGAAAAGTGGGGCTTTTTATTTAATCAAAAGGGGAGGAAATATTCCTTTTAATTAAATAAAGACTTAGGATAAATGGTTAGCCCATAGGATAAAAATCCAATATATGATCGAAATTAGGATTTGATCAAGAAATTGATAATATTGAAAATATTGATTATTGATAAAATGATTCAGGATTGATAAATCAAATAAATGGGGCCCAAAGTCTAGGCGACCATTTTAGGGTGCATACAGTGTGTTCACTGGTAAGTGTTTCAATTGCAATAAAATAGGACACCAGTCCTTTAGATGTCCTCAAAAGATGGCAGACAATCCAAGGCAAGGAGGAGATAGGAGAGTTCAACTGCTCCAAGAGGAAGAAGATGGAAAAATCACATCCTCCTACCACTCCATAACTTCAAGGCCTGCAGACCTTGAACAAGGAGAGTTTCTAACTATGCAAAGGACTCTTTTGAAGGTGCCCAACCCTGTAGAACTACCACAGAGGAAAGCCCTATTCCAAACCACCTACAAAATCAAGGGCAAGGTATGTAAGATTATTGTTGATTCCAGATCTACTGACAATATAGTCTCTAAAGAGCTTGTTGACAAGTTGAAATTGCAGAAAATACCACACCCCTTCCCATACAAAGCCTCATGGCTAACCAAAGAGAAGCAGACCCTTGTAAATGAATAAATATGGGTAGAGTTTTGTAATGCCCAAAATTTCGGGACAAAACACAACCAACAAATTTTTTTTTTAAAGGGTAAAAGTTTCCACATTTATGATGAGGGTAAAAGGTGATTATGACAAAGTCTCAAAGAGACAGGAGATCATAACCTCTTCAAAGTTGTTTTACCATAGGATGCTAGTTGAAATTTCAATATAAAAAGATTTTGTTAATCATCTTAACGATCAATTTGTTGAACATGAATCTATTAATCATATCGATTATCAAGGAGTAAGGAATACTCCTAGGGTATTTATTAAATGATATGTTTATATATATATATATATATATATATTAAACGTCAAACAGATTACTGTAATTAGATGGTCAATTATTAATCGATTAAACCAATAACCGAGATTAGATAAACACGATTTAATTCAATTAATAATTATAAATTATTAATATATTTATTAACTAATTAATAAACTATAAAATAATAATTAATGATATTTAATTAATGATTATAATTAAATATTATATATATATATATATATATATATATATATATATATATATATATATATATATATATATATATATATATAATTAATTAATTAATATAATATATTAATTAATTAATATAGTTATTAATTAATTAATATAGTTATTAATTAATTAATTAATCATAATATATTAATTTATAATATATACATACTATTTAAATAATATGAACAATTAATAAACAACAAAATAAAACAAAGAGAATAATAATAACTATCTATTGGAATTAACAAGATATTAATTCAAAATAACATAAGTAACTAACTACCTAAACTAACTTAACAATAAACTAAATTACCTAACCTAAACCCTATCTTAACTCCTATCTCCCCTTCCTATTAACTCCTAAACCACGTGCCAAGAGGAGTCACATCCTAAACATGGAGGAGGGTGCGCTTATTTAGGAGTGTTGAAATAGTCTCCCAAGAGGGAGCGCCAAATAAGGAGAATAAAGGGGCGCTAGATGGGATGGCCCACCTAATCCCAACCTCATTTCAAAAGCAAAGGTAGATATTTCAAACAAAAACCAACGCAAGACTAAGGGAATAATGAAGACAAACTAGGGCTGGCGCATTATGAAGGGGTCAAGGGTGGTGGACCCACCTCATATTCAACAACTAGCCCTTACCCAAGTTGTCCAATGGTTGTTCATTTATGACAAGAGCTAGACAAGGCATTTAATTCAAATGCAGACTATAAAGATTTAATGCATAGGATGTGTGACCATACCCTGCACCAATTATGGTGAAGATAAGAGAGTGAAATAAATATTAAATGCCAAATGGGTTTCCCATGCTATGCGCCCATGATGTAGAGTCAGCTAAGGTACATTCCCTTGACCAATAAAAAGGTTTAAAATAAAACAAAGACCTGAATTTCCACCACATGCGCCATGTATTAGGGAGAGTATTAAATAAGGTAAGGGGTGGTGTAGAAATTTATATTTTATTTGATTTATAAAATGAGGTGGCATGTTTTAATTAATTTAATATGACTGTGGTAAGGAATTGTATGGGAATTCTTTTCCCATACAAATTTGAGAGAGTTTGAAGCCTTATTTTTAAAAAAAATGAAATTCTCCTTTGCATGATCATAAACAAAGCCACACATGGACCCAAATATCACATTTTCATAACAAGGCTCACATGGCCAATCTTCCCTCCTTATACCCCCAATGCCTCATGGGCTAAATGCAAGGTTACTTGGGGAAAATCACTCACCCAAGCTTCATCCTTCCCCACACATGGAGGAGACTCTACACATGGAGTTGCCTCCATTTCCCACACCCCCTCTTGATTTCTCTTCCCTCCCAAGGGTGAGTGAATCCAAGAGTAAACAACCCCAAATCCAATTACAAGAAAAAAAACACAATACATTCTTGCTCTCACCATGACCAACCATGGGGAGCTAAAACACAACAAATAAGAAATGCAAGCTTCCTCCATGACCAACCATGGGGAGCCAAAGAACAAATACACAACACATACAATCTACTACAGCAAAAATGAGAGAAATGAAGAGAAAGATCCTCCAATCTATGTTTCAATGCAAAATGATGAAGTTTTGAGCCTTCTCCTTCTTCTATCCCTAGCTTTCTCGTTTTCCAAGTTTAGTGGTCTCTAAAGGTAGAGAGTGGGTTAACAACCCCAAACCCCTCTACAAGTTCTACTAAAAAGGAACCCCCCAAACCAACTCTCCACAACCCTCATTAAGATGGTCCTAGGAAGTACTTCTGGGTCCATGACGCAAGTTGCAATTTCGTTCAAGATTAAATGGGCACTATTGGAGGGGACAAAAGGTCAAAATATGGCTTCTCCCATGCTAAAATTACCCTTAACCTATGGGTACAAGGAATGGGCTACCTAAAAATGCATGAAACTACCCCCTAGGGTCCCATTTAACCCTCCCAAAAACCATGGTTCAATGTATGCATGAAAAAGTAAGATGTGACTTCACTTTGGGGTCCTATGACAAGTGGATGCACTTTGAATTTCCCCCCAAAGAAGCTTCTAGATTTTTCTCTCACACTCCAACCACATGACATACCTTAGTTAACATATAACTCTAGTGTCAAGTGACACTCACATAATTAACATCACAATTAAGGTATGTCCATAATATTACAACACTTAACATTCCTACACATACATTCACATTACAGTTATAAATAAAACACTTCACAATGAGGCCCTAGTCTCTTCAATAGATGGGGCCTTGGCTTTACTGTTAGCACATGCATTCAATGTGGTTTCCCTAAATATATTTCCATGGTCCTTCCACCTGCAACACCTCAATGCAGCATCAATAATTCAAGGAAGAAACCAATATAATTAAATATACAAATACAACATCCCTACAATAATCCCAATCCAATTGCATATGATCATATAGGGTACAATAATCAAATCCATACACTTTCAATTGCATAATTCAATTGCATTTCTAATGCATAATAATCTCGTAATTCAATTGAAATCATGATCATCAATAATCTAACACCTTCATAAGGTAATCATCAATTACTCATCCTCCTCATAGGAGTTACTAGAATCATCACATCAACTATTAATTAAATCCAAGATAAACTTAAGACTTAACACATAACTAATTTGGCATTTACATCTTGACTTCTCGAATCAAATCCTTTCAACAAAAGTACTCAATGGAACCTTAATAGTCTAGCTGGATCTATGATCCGCAAGGTAACATACTGCACCAAGATTTACTTTCACAATTAATAACCTAGAGATATCACCTCTGTCATTGCGACACTTAGTTGATAGGTACTGATAAGAAGGTATAATATATAGGTCTATCTCGAGGTATAATTCTATTAGGGATTTACCAATCATCCAGATACTACAAAACCCCTTAATCCTCTAACATCGAAGTGTCGAGGAAAGGGTGGAAATGGGGTGGGCCTTACATCATCCCCCCCAAGGAATAGGCTTACTCCCGGAAGCCAACATGGCTATCAATATGAAGCAATCTTATGAAAGAAAACTACGTATTCCAAATCAAATATACCTATAGGGTCTCCTTATCTAGATAATTTTCATATATATAATTCTATTCCCCCCAACTAGATAGGGGTTGAAGGAGCCTTTTCTCCTTTAGGATGGTTATCACAACACCAAAAATTTATAATGTATATTAGGGTCTTCAAGGATCTAGTGCGGTTACAACATAATCCATAAGGGTTTCTACTACCGTAGGCATAATGTAAACCTTTTATTTACCACGAGGCATCAAATGATGAAGAAAACCTCTAAGTCCTTTCTATAAGAAACTTGGAGTTACCAGTTCCTATTTCAACAAAAATTCACTCCAATCCTAGTGGGTTACTACCACATTTTATCATTGGATCTATTCATTTAATAGGACTATTACTAGAACACAATTCCCATTAGAGGGTATGGGGGCTCTTTCGTCGAAACTTTTTATTCATAAGGAAATTCCCTTTTGATAGTCTAATAAAAGCATCATTGTATTTTCAATCGTAAGAGGGTTAGGAACATAGGTGTCGAGAGTGCGACCATTTTTGGGTTTTAGGGTCATGTACCCGATAGGCTACAATCTTCTTTTTTGAGGGTGACCACGAACATATAAGGAACATACTCTTCTTGTAGCAACACGCCCTCTGGGTGGTACATACTCTATGATTTTTGTTCCATAGTTCTTTAGGCAAGTTTTACACTTTTAACCTATCCTTCTGAACCCTCAATTTTCAAGACCTAGGGTCCTGTCGAGAAATATCTTCTCCCAAATTTCATCACAATAATATTTCAAAGAGGTGCCATCATCACATTTTCACTAGATCATTAAGATCTGCAACATGGAGTCTCCAACTAATGAACCACCCAATTGTTTTCAACTTTTCACTTCTCAACAAAGCTAGGGAAAGGAGGAACTTTCTTTCACAACTAACTTATGGGGCAAAAACAAATCCTTATCAGAATGCATCGTATGAGTATTATAAGATTCCTACACTTGTCCCTTTAGAAATATAAAACTAATGCATTACACTCCAACTAGCCCCTTTCTTATCCATCCTAATCAATTTCCCCTACTAGGGTAGTTTAGAACATTCAATAATCATTGATCTCTTAAGGTCAATAATGACATCATAGATCTTTCCTATTAGGGTACATGATTACCCAAAGGATGAACTTCATAATACTAACACCTGTGCAAGGCCATTTACAAAACTGTATGTCTTCAAAAATAATTTACACCATCATGGTTTGCCAAATCACCAACTTTCACCTACTCCAACTACAAGGAAACCAATCATTTCTGTTATTCCTCATAGTAGAGCATGGATCTGATCTATTGATTCCTATAGTACCTTCCGACATGGGATAATATCTCTTTCTGGGTGTTACCTCATATACACACGATTGGTGGGACTCTTTAAAACAAAATGGGTTCAAATGACATAGGACTGGCAGCAAAAGAGAATGCTCATAATAGTCACCCAAAATAGATACAAGTAATTCTCAAAAAGGAAATCTACCCGCTTCAACTTCGAATAAAAATAAAATAAAAAGTGAGCTCATTTCAATTGAAAAATCAACGGTGGCAACTGCCATGATAAGAACCATACAGTTGGTGACAAAACCCAATCAAAGAAAAAAAAACAAAAAGGTACCAGTCCAATACATGGAAATTTCCACCAAGAAGATAAACAACTCAGGAAGACCATAAACAAAATGAAACAACTAATATCAAATCCAATAGAAGGAGTACCCACCATAGAATAATGAGGAATTTCAAACTATAACTTACATATCCATAGGTGCTTCAATCTATACCTCGACTAGGGCACCATACTTTCATTGTCTAAAGCAATAAATAAATGAGCCTCCTTTACCTTACTCCGGTACTACAATGTTTTTCATAACATAGGTTACCATCATCCATCTCCTATGACTAATTAGTCTTCCCAAGTTGTATCATAAGTTCCCAATGCTTCAAGAAGGTCCTAGTCTATACAAAGAGAAATTGTCAATGATCCTGGAGTATTTCCATCATATATATATATATAAAAATATTTACATCATGGCATGGGCCCCACTATAACTTAATAATGTACATCCTGCGAGGGTATAGAAAAATTTTCCGCCTCATACTAAAATGGTTAGGCCATTCTACTCAGTTTCTACAACACTCTGTGCACCTCATTATCCAAACTACATGTGTGGGATATTGGATGTGCGAGAGGCCTCATTAATGTTATTATGTTAGGATACCATTCATCCCAACTTCTTTACATCCCTTCGTGGAATGTATATCATCATGGCTTCTAGGGACAACGGTCATTAGGTAAATATCTTATTTATAAGAACAATTACTCTTCCATCCATCAAATATTTCCTACAAATCCTATTATTATAGAGTATGAATCCCATGAACCTTAAGTGGGACCCCCCACTGATGCATGATTCTAGAGTTCCCAAGCATACCCCGATTTCTTCAACTGCACTATTTCTAGAGATTACGTAGCACAAATGATATGCAATACTCTAAGAGATAATAGAGTTGAAAGCTCCTTTTTAGACATGCACCATCACTAACTAGCAGTACTGTCCTCATGCAGTCGTCAAGGAGGTAGGTCACTCAAAGACTTTTTTAACGACACTGTCTACTAGGAGACAATACCTAAGTTGATTTTACTGAGCTCAAACAAGCAACATTTTTACCACAATGGAAAGACTGCCAACCGTGTCGTCCCCACACGGGTCACAAGTTGCTAGTTTATTTCCAACATATGTTTTTAATTCCATGATCATGGTTTGAAGGGGCGCCCATCTGGAGGTTCTATGCAATTTAGGAAGTGCCCCTACTAATATTTGGTGTTATAAGGGTTTGGCTTCTTCCAGGTATTCCCATAGCCATCCTAGGGAACCCACACATGATGATGTTGGTATGACCATCCCATAATGTACTCACACATGCTCCTCACATACATAACTCAAAAGGTTACTATGCGTACACAAATACTTTCTTTGCAAAGCGTAATGGTACAAAGTTTCCTAGAGTTGAACCAAGTGCTCTGATAAGTTTACACTAGGTGAATATGTGGACAAGATTTTGTGTGATGTAATTGACATGGATGCCTGTCATTTTCTATTGGGGGATACCATGGCAGTATGATGTCAAATCTAGGCATGATGGGGAAACTAACATCTATACCATAACCAAAGGGGGTATAAACTATACAATGAAGCCCTTACCTAATCATGGGAAACAAGACCATGTGATGAGTAGTATTACTTTGGTAGGGGAGAAAGAATTCATGAAAACCATAAAGAAAAAGGACACACCCTTCGTTGCTATAGTGAAAGACCTAGAAAGGAAGTCTTGATGAAACCCATAGACAAACCTAAGAAGGTACAATGGTGGGAAGATGTTGGACCTAAAGAGTCAAAGATCTCTTAGGGAGATATCATGGCATAGTTGCAGGAAGTACACCAGATTCTTTGCCACCTAAGAGGGAGGTCAGTCATTACATAGACCTAATCCTTGGAGCAACACTACCAAATAAGGCTGCCTACAAGTTAACCCCTGAATAGAGTGCAGAGATTGTAAGACAAATTGAATATTTAATGTCCAAAGGTCTCATAAGGAAGATTGTTAGTCCTTGTACCATACTTACAATCCTAGCTCCTAAGAAGGAGGGCACTTGGAGGCTTTGCATTGACTCTAGGGAAATCAACAAAATCACAGTGAGATATAGATTCCCTATGCCTAGGATGGAAGACCTTTTGGACTATCTAGGTGGTGCAAACTACTATTCAAAGGTGGACCTAAAGAGTGGATACCACCAAATCAAAATAAGAGAGGGGGATGAATGGAAAACTGCCTTCAAGACTACAGAGGGCTCTATGAATGGCTTGTAATTCCATTTGGGCTATCTAATGCCCCAAGTACTTTCATGAGGCTCATGAATAAGGTCCTCAAGCCCTTCCTTAACAAGTTTTTGGTTGTCTACCTTGATGACATCCTAATCTTTAACAAAGATGAAGAAGAACACTTAAGATACCTAGACGAAATATTGAAGAGGCTACATGAAGAAGAGTTGAAAATCAACCTTGAAAAGTGCACTTTCATGAAGGAGGAACTTATATTCTTGGGCTTTGTCATTTCTAAGTGTAATGCCCAAAATTTCGGGACAAAACACAACCAAAAAATTTATTTTTTTTAGGTTAAAAGTTTGCCATGCTTGAGATGCGGGATAAAAGTGTTAATGCCTACGTCTCAAAAGAGACAGGGGATCAACCTCAACAAGGTTGCTTAAGTTTCCATAGGATGCTAGAAAGAAATCATTATAATCGAAGAAGATCGTTGCTCATCTTCTCAATCAATATCATCGATCATCGATCTGAAGCTTAAAGGTGATCTAAGAGGGATTGAATGATTATTTAATAACGTTAATTCTATAATTAGGTTAACCATTATCCAATTATGTTTACTTCAAGGCCAATTTGTTTTTGATGATCAAATTCTCAGTTTCCAAGAATTTTGGATACAAAAAATTATATAATCATCTTCACCCAATATCCGTTGCATATGGATAAAGGTTAAATCAATTAATACTTACAAATTAATAACTAATTAATATAATTATTAACTAATTAATAATTTATAAAAGATTAATTATTGATAAGAAAATAATGATGATAAAATTAAATAACATAAACATACATATCATCATCTAATAATTATAATATATTAATTAATTAATATATTTATTAATTAATTAATAAACCATAATAAATTAATTAATATATATACTTATACTTCATAATAAGAACAATGAGAAAAACAATAAACAACTAAATAAATATTTGAAACATTTCTCATAAATAACTAACTAAAATTATTGACAAGACATTAATTTCAAACTAACAAAATTAATTAACACCCTAAACGAACTTAACAACAAACTAAACTATCTAAATTTATACTAATATTGCACTAAAACATAATCATTAATTAAATCAACCTAGGCTACCTAGAAAACTAGCCTTACTTTCTATCAAATCAACCTACTATGACAGCCCTATGCCTACCTATTCCTCCCTACCCTCCACTTGCCATCACAAGGGACAAGGGAGGTACGCATGTAAGGGAAAGGGGAAGTCAAATTCAACAAAATTTAAATGAACCCAAAGAAAAAACATGTGTGGGTTTTGGGGTAGAAAAAGGGTATTATGCATTAAGTGAAAGAAAAGGGATGACAGCAAAGGACATTCCCATTGTCCAATGAAATTGGTTTGAAATTAATACAAAGACTATACAACCTTCACATGTGCCTAGTAAAGGGGGAGAATTAAAAAGGTAAGGGGTAATATTATCTAATGTTATTTCTTTTGCTATATAAAATGAGGTGGCTAGATTTATTATTTATAAATGACTGTGGTAAAGAATTTGTATGGGAATTATTTCCCCATACAAATTCCAGAGATTTGATAAGCCTTATTTTTCTTTGTATATGAACTCTCTCTTTTGAAAGATATTTTCCTTGTTTTATTTTCTTTGCAACTATGAGATATTAATCAACTTAATTCATTTGTTCCCTTAATGTTTTATGAAGTCCATAGAATTGAAATGATAGAGCAATATTCAATTTCTATTATAGTATGAATGTTAATTCAATGAGATAACAACAAAATAACTACTTGCTCTATTCTTCATAGATCTTTCATTACAAGTAATAGGACTAAAAGTAAGATATGAAACACATTTAGAGATAGTTTTTCAATGATCATTACATTTAGTTCATCATACAAGATACTATGATATTCTTATATCAATCTAAATAAGGAATTCAAAATGAAATTGCTACAATATCTAACCTGTCATTATGGATAATTCCTTTACAAAGAGAGAGTATTGTTCAATTATTGTTAGAGAGAGAGAGAGAGAGAGAGAGAGAGATTGTTTTTTAACATGTTTGCAAGAATTCATCTTAATCATTAAGAATTCCATCTCAACTCATTTCAAATACATCAATAAGTCTACAACATCCTAGTTTTCATCAAAGCATTGCAATCTTCAAAAGGAAACTAGATTTGCTTTACTTGAGTATCATAATCAAATACATTTGCACTCTCAAATTTGCAGTGAAAGATAATTTCAAACAACATGTTTACTCTCTCCTTTCCTTACAATATACATTTTACAAAGTTCTCCAATAGAGAGAATGAAAACACCATTCCTAATCCATAAAATATGCTCCTAATTCAAGGAGTGGTTTCTTCATACAAACACATCAAGGAATTGAACTCCATAAAGCTTCATTCACTTGAATCATGACTTCAATACCTGCAATGAAAATAGGATAGGAACCATGGGATGCTCACCTCCCATCCTAGGCCTCTCATGAGGCCACCCCCAAGCTTGGGGAAACCACATTAAACGGGATACATACACTCATACACAAACACAAACAAGAAAACATACAATTGCAAAACTCAAATTCCCTCAAGGGTGAAACTAAGGAATTCCAAGAATATCCTTTGTGGGGTGTGGGTGGACAACCCATGAAGACAACCATTTCATAACAAAAACAAGGCCACACATGGACCATATATCACAATTTCATAACAAGGCTCACATGGCCAATCTTCCCTCCTTATACCCCCAATGCCCCACGGGCTAAATGCAAGGTTTCTTGGGGAAAATCACTCACCCAAGTTCATCTTTCCCCACACATGGAGGAGACTCTACACATGGAGTTGCCTCCATTCCCACACCCACTCTTGATTTCTCTTCCCTCCCAAGGGTGAGTGAATCCAAGAGTAAACAACCCAAATCCAATTTACATGAAAAACACATTACATTCTTGCTCTCACCATGACCAACCATGGGGAGCTAAAACACAACAAAATAAGCAAAAACAAAGCTCCTCCATGACCAACCATGGAGAGCCAAAGAAATCACATCTCATACATCTACTACAACATGAGTGAGAGCATATCCAACCTCAAGTCCAAATGCAAGATGTAAGAGTGTTGAGCCCTTATCCAAATCTCCAAGCTTTTTCCTCCTCTAACTTTTTGGAACTCTCTAAAGATAGAGAATGGGTGAACAACCCTATCCTTCCCCCCAAAATTCCTCTAAAAAGGGCCTCTAAAACCTACCCCCACAACCTCATAAAGATGGTCCTACCAAGTACTCTGGGTCCATGATGCAAGTTGCAATTTCGTTCAAGATTGAACATGCAATTTTGGAGAGGTCAAAAAGTCAATTTTAGGCTTCTCACAAGATGAAAATACCCCTAACCCATGGGTACATGGAATGGGTTAGCTAATAAAGCATAAAACCACTCCCTAAGGCCACTATTAACCCTCTAAAACTCATGACTAAAAGTATGATCGAGAATGGGGCATGGGAACTACATTATGGGTTCCTATGGCAAAAAGGTGTGCTTAGGATTTCCCCTAGAACTCCTAGAATGTGCTCTCACACAACCACACGACATACCTTGATAACATTTAACGCTAGTGTCAAGCGACACTTCACGAAATAACATTTCACGCAAGGTATGTCCAATTGTCACAACACATAACATTAATACACACATACATTCCAGATTACTGTTACAAATAAAAATACTTAACAACGAGGCCTCAGGTCTCTTTTTAGACCGGGGCCTTGGTTTAACCTGGTTTCCCTACATTCAATGTGATTTCCCCGAATGTCTTTCCATGGTCCTTCCACCTCCAATACCTCAATGCAGCATCAGTAATTCAAGGAAGAAAACCAATACAATAATCATATATGATATAACAATCTTAAATTTAATCATTCAATTGCATATATAATTCATAATTTAATCTGCATAATTCAATTTGAAAATTCAATAGCATAATTCAAATGAAATCAAGATCATCCATAATCTAGTCATCAGGTTCACATAACATCATATAATAATATAATCTAACATGATCAAATCCAAATCCACTCATCATGGATTCCATATACAGAGTCAACAAAATAAATGAGTCTAATGAGTCCATCATAATATAATAGTAGTCGACTGAGTTCAAGTATCTCCAAAAAAACATAATAAAAAAGAAAGGCTAAATCTATAAATCAGGATCACTATGTGGGCTGACGGTGGGCCTCACAATATATATGTGTGTGTGTGTGTGTGTGTGTGTGTGTGTGTGTCTATATATATATATATATATATATATATTA